>JARHVA010001526.1:1920000-2155000 GCA_037957365.1 Torreya grandis | reverse complement strand
TTCAAAAATTTGGAAGGGCTTGATCATGGTTATGAGTAATTCTATCTGTGGTTCAAACACTTTAAAGTTTGATGATGTTATTGGTGTTATTATTAGTGAGGAAATGTTATGAAAAAGAACAAGTGAGACATCAGGTAATGCTTTGAATATGGATAATAATTGAAGACAAAATTATAGAGGAAAGGGCCTAAGGAATTTTGTTAGGTATAAAAAGGGAAAATCCAAATCGAGAAGAATGTCAGTATGCTAAATTTGTAGGAAGAAAGGACACTTGAAGAAAGATTGTTGGTTTTGAAAAGGAAAACAAGGAGATGGACAACAAGATAAAAATCAAGAATAAAATGTGGTATTTGATGTGTTACAAGATGATTTAATCCTTTATTTAGATAATATTAATGATTCTTGGGTGTTAGATTCAAGGGATTCATTTCGTGTTAAGCCCCATAATAGATATTTTAAAGACTATGTTTAGGGTGATTTTGGAAATTTTTATTTGGGTGATGGTGGACCCTATAAAATTTTAAGAAGGGTAAGATACATATAAAATTATAGAATGGAAACAAGTGGCTACTAAAGAGGTGAGGCATGTTCTTGAGTTGAGAAGAAATCTAATTTTGGCAGGGTAGTTGGGAATTGAGGGATTCATAGTTACATTTGTAGAAAATTCATGGAAGGTAATTAAAGGATCACTAATAATAGTGAAAGGATATAAGATAGGTATATTATATTTATCTAATGGTAATGTTGAATATTCTATTAATTTAGCTTCTACAAAATCAGATATAAAATTATTGCTCTACAGACTTGGGCACTTGAGTGAAAAGGGGATGAAAGTTCTCTACTCAAATAATTTATTGCTAGATCTGAAGAAGGTGGATTTGGATTTATGTGAGTGATGTGTGTATGGAAAATAGAAGAGAGTCAGATTTCTCAGAGTTGGGAAAATAAAGAAGGATGAAAAGTTATAGCTTGTACATATAGATGTATGGAGACTAACTCAAGTATCATCCCTTGGTGGATCCTCTTAATTTATTACTTTTATTGAAGATGCAACTAGAAAAACTTGGTTTTAATACATATAAAAAAATTTGATATTTTTGTTACTTTTAATAAATCAAAAGCTTTGGTTGAGAATGAGATAAGAAATAAGTTAAAGTCTGTCAAGATAGACAATAGAGGTGAATACTAGAGCAAGGAATTTGATAATTATTGCTCATCCCATGGGATTCATATAGAGAAGATATTTCTAATAGCACCACAATAAAATGGTGTGTTAAAAAAGATGAATAGAAAAATCATGGGGTGTGTAAGGAGCATGATATTATATGTAGGGTTGCCCTCATAGTTTTGGGTAGATGTTGTGGATACTATTATTTACTTAATAAATAGGGGACCTTCAAGTCCTTTAGATGGTGAAATTCTAGAAGAAACATGGATAGGTAAAAGGTTAGATTATTTATTTTTAAAGACTTTTAGTTATGAAGCATTTGTCTATATTGATAAAGAAAATAGAACCAATCTTGAAGAAAAATCTAAGAAATGTACTTTTATTGGATATAGAGTTAATGATTTTAGTTACCATTTATGGGATTTTTAGAATCATAAAATCATTAGGAGTAGAGATGTCATCTTTAACAAGAATGTCATGTATAGAGATTAGTTGTAGGGAAAGAAACAAGAAAATACAAATAATGAATATACAGTACTTGATGAAATGACTAGAAATGAAATTTCAAAAGTACCAAAAAATTAGAATGTGTAAGAAATACAATACCAAGTACCTCAAACTCCTAGGAGTGTAGTTATAAGATATACCATAGTAATTAGACTCCCTCAATGATACCCTCCTTCACTGTATTATATATTATTGGCTGATGGTGGTGAGACATAAAGATATGAAGAAGCAATACAGGTAGAAACCACAAAGAAGTGGGAGTAAGGCATGAAAGAGGAGATGGACTCCTTGGTAAAAAACCAAACTTGGGATTTGGTTCAGTTTTTTGAAGGTAAAAGAGAATTGTAGAATAAATCGGTTTATAGGTTGAAGGAAGAAGATAACGATAAAAAGAGGTACAAGGCTAGATTTGTTATAAAGGGGTTTACACAACAGAAACATATAAATTTTGACAAAATATTTTCCCCAATAGTTAAATGACTTCTATAAGAACTATTTTGATTTTGGTATAAGTAGAATATTTGCACCTCGAACAATTAGATATGAAGATAGCATAATTTTATGGTGACTTGAAGGGGGAAATATGTGTGGAGTAGCCACAGGGATATGAAGTCAAAGGTAAGGATAAAATGGTGTGCAGGTTAAATAAGAGTTTGTATGGCCTAAAACAAGCTCCAAGATAGTGGTATTTTAAGTTTGACATGTTTATGATACAATAAGGTTATAGTAGATGTCATTTTGACCATAGTGTTTACATTAATAGGTTAAATAATGGTAGTTATATTATCTTGTTATTTTATGTAGATGACATGATAATTTTAGAGTCTAATGTGCATGACATAAATGAGCTCAAAATAAAACTAGAAAATTCATTTACAATGAAGGATTTGGGTGCTATTAGACCAGACATTGCTCATGTAATGGGAGTTATTAGTAGGTTTATGAATAATCTAGAAAAAAAGCACTGGGATGCAGTAAAGTGGATTCTTAGGTACTTGAGAGGGACCACTGATAGATAGTTTGCTATGAGGGGTTAGATGTTACCTTAAAAGGATATATTGATGCATACATGGCTAGAGATTTAGATGATAGGAGCACCATAGGTTATGTATTCATTGTTAGTGATACAACAATGAGTTGGATTTCAAAATTGAATAAGATATTTTATTTATAAACTATAGAGGTAGAATATGTTGTAGCTACAGAAACAAGTAAGGAGATATTATGGATGTAATGGTTCATGGAAGAGTTAAGGTACAATCAGGAAGATTGCAAGTTGTATAGTTATAGCTAGAGTGTAATTCATTTATCAAAGAACTTAGCATTCCATTCAAGAACCAAACATATATAACTCAGGTATCACTTCATTCATTTAGTTTTAGAGGATGCTCAACTAAAGATGGAAAAGATCCATACAAGTTAGAATCATATAGATATGCTAACAAAAGTAGTAACTAAAGAGAATATGGATATTTTATTAGTTTTAATATGTCTTCAAAGATAATAATGAAGATGAGAAACATGCTAGGGTTAAAGTTTAAAGAAAATTCCAAGGAAGATTTATAGTGGTGTAGTTGTAATAATTAGTCTTCAAATGGTAGATTGTTAGATGGCAGAGCCTGATCTTATTATAATTCCCAGTTCCCAATAGGGGGTGCGGGAAAATAAATGTCCCTCCCCCACTAAGGTCATCATGGGGGTATTTTGTTAAATATGCATTGTAAAATATTTTAACTCCATAGTAAATTTGGACCATTTACTATTAAGTCATAGATCTAATGGTATAAATTATGTTTGTGCATTTTTACCTAATATGTAACCCTCCTTTGATATGAGAGCATTGTAATTATGGAAAAATATTGTGTGTGAGTGAAGAGGATATTGTAGTGGATGTGTTGCAGTTTTTTCCCTTCATTTTTTAGACTAAATAATAAGATGTATTGGCTATTTCTATTTGGACGTATCCCATTTTGGGTAAACCACATTAAATTTGTGTCTCTATTGTGTTGTGTTTTTTGGATTTTATTTACATCTTTAATTCATTAATATTCCTCTACATTATATATTCCTAATAATGTACATTAATATGATAAACACAAGTGCATCATGAACTAGTAATACAAAAGACAACATAATCATGGCAAACAAATATATATATCAATATCCATGTTCTAATAAACATATAACATCTAACATTATAGTGGTAAAAAATCAAAGAGAATCACAAAATAATATTAATAATCCAAGTACAATGATCCATGAACTAAAATGAATATATATATATATATATATATATATATATATATATATATAAACAAGTTTATACATTGATATAATATGTACGTCTCATATGAAATTATAAAAATGTGGAGCTATAAGGATACAAAATTAGCTCTAGCTCACCTCGTATATAGGCTCACTTTTACCAAATCACTATCTCATACCAATTGCTAGTGATGGTGGTGGCCAAGGTGGTGCTGGACCCATCACTACCTATTATTGATCTAAATATGTTAGTAAATACTTTGAAGTAGTTATGTGTCAGGATCTATAAGTCCTACTAGTTTGTTGGCTATGTGAATACTCTATTTTTGTAGGTGCCTTATATTCCACTGGGACTGTTACTTCATACAAACTAAGGTAGTAGGAAATCTCATGTTTCACATGTAATACATCATCCTTCATGTGTAGGGGATCATCCTTAGATGCAATCATGTCATCCAATTATATATACATACCCCAATTTCATGCAAGCTACCAAGCCTCATCCAGATCCCCATGGAGAATATAAAATTAATTGATGGTCCTATCTTGATCTACATGATCCCTATCTCACTCCCCTATAATAATCATAATCTATCCATCCTACACTATCAAAGGTGCCTATACCCCATTCAAATTATCCTATACATCTATCATCTGATTCACCTATGCTTTCAAAATGGTAATCTCTAAATCTTAGGTTGGGATAATACTATGTGTCTTAGTGGTCTCACCCTACACTATGGTTATCTTAGCACGTAAACTTACCACATATTTCTCTAATTTAATAATGTATTTAATGCATGTTGTCTCATACTATAATATATCAATGAGTGCCTGATCATTGATATATCTCCCTAATCTAGAGGGCCCAACCTATCTTGTACCTATACCAGTATCAATCTACATGCTTGAACTAAAGGGACCAATCTCTCCTATACCTATAACAATCACTATGTTAGAGGCCCCAACATCTCTTGTTCTTATATCCTAGCCCAAGTCCCCACCTATATCCTCAGCCATATTTATATCTATCTTAAGATCTTTTCCTCACTCTCCATATATATCCTCATCTTTGTCACCACCTTATACAAATGGGAGTTGTAATCATTGTTGTGTTATATGCCACATAAGCATCTTAATAACCTATTATGTTAGCTACTTTATTAGATCTTGAATAATCTATATGGGAATCACTTATGGTATTACCTAATATGTAAGAACCTATCCCTATACCTAATATTATACCTTATTTTTTCCCCTCATCTATCTAATTCTCTTGTGCTACCTTAGCTTTTTGGGTTGAGTTATGATCAATCTGATAGGTTAAAAAGCCTACCCACCATGATGCATAGGTGTCTATCATGTTGACATCCATAAGCCCACATATATAATCCCACACTATAGGTTTTACCATGTCAAAATGTATAATTTCATGGAACCTAAGTAATGGAAGCCCCCAATCTTGACTTTCCCATGTAGCATGTGCAAAAAGTGGGGCCCATTTGGCATATATTTCTATAAGCCAAATTATCATTGTAGGTGATCTACCCTATATTAAGCTTCATGATGAATTCATGGTGACCTATGATATAGAAAGGCAATAACATATAATGAAAAAATAAATTTACTCTATCCACCCAAACTACATCACTAGGTAAAGCCACTAGATAAAGTCTCCATCCACCATCTCATTGATGACACACCTATAAAAGTATAAATCCCCTAGATGGCCTTGTACCCCAATCATATATAAACATAATCATAGGCCATCATATCCTTAGGTAAATTTTAAAACAACTATCTAACATGCCACTTTATAGGGATATGCTACCAAGACCAAACCTAAAGGAGAGTATTATGCCTAATGGTGTGCTCTCTATCATACATAATAATGTGTATATCTTTTTACAACTTAGATAATATGATAGGGCCCCATGCAAAGTGTGTAATATAATCCATCATATATCACACCATGCCTATCAACCTAATATAAAATTACCAGCCACTCTTATTATGTAGTAAGAGGTCAATGATAAGATTCATAAAAATTAGTACGTCCAAGGGAATTGAGCCCTATGGTGGTGGTAGTGGTACTCTTGGAATAATCTCTAGAGGATAAGTTAAGTCTTCCAATGTGTCAATATCAATGGACCCCTAAAAAATAACTATATTTTTCACTATAATTAGATCATCCAAACTAAAATCTATCTTGTTAACATCCAATAGATTTATCAACATTGAATAGGCACTTGTAAAATCCATTGTGCATACTCAATGGTCATAATAACCTCTCCATTCAAACTATGCATAATAAGTCTACTACCTTTATTAGCCCTACAATATCATCTATAGTAATATTAGGTCAATGTAGGCCTTAATAATATCACTCTTATATTTTGATGGCTCCTAAATCATCCTATATAACATAAACCACATAGAATCAAGTTAATCACTTTTATATTTTCCTTTTAGTTGATCAACCTACCATTTTTTATCTTTGAAATTAAAAAATTATCCTTCTATCCTAATTTTAACTTTCTCTTGGATTATTTTCTATTTTTGGAAACCTCTCTATTTTATTTGGTGACATCATCATTATACAAAATGCCTTCTCCATCCTACAAGTTAACTTTATCATTTTCCTCATTGAGTCCATGATTTCACTGTTATGTAGATTGATCCTATTATTTGGTAGGATAAGTTCATTATTTCTAGTGGCTTCAAAAAATTTCATGCCATGCAAATTTATTAGGTGATTTTTCCATTCCACTATTAATACCTCTATTTGACTGGTGATACAGTCATTTGACTCACATTTTCACTATTTATGCAATTTTTAATGATATACAAGATTTCATTGTTTAGGTGATTTTCATTTATTTTGGTGATCTCACCAATTTACTCATGATATTTCCATATATCTGATATTCCCACCATTTGCATTATCAACTTTGCCATTTTTATCTCTTTGAGATCTACAAAATTACTTTTTCACCTACTTTTAGGGCCTCGTAATTGTAATTAATGACCAAATTAAAAACAAAAGGTACTTACCAATGACCTTCTCCCTAGTGGTCACTGGTAATATCAAATACAATCTCTAAGATGTTAGTGGTAGGGGATGCTAGTTATTTTTTAAGTCTCTCTGACATACAAAGGTTAGATCTTAGGATTTTAATATTAGAGGGTAAAAAATGAATAGTTATCACAACCCAAGGGTGAATATATAATCATTTTTTTGAATTTTTACCCCTTGGTCATGTTTGTAATACATTTTTATTCCTAGGAGGCTAATTTTTCCCTCGTTTGCTTAATTTTTGAGCTATTTTCTTCTAAAAACCCTATTTTTGATATTCATCTATTCAAACACATGTTCATTTCTTATACCCATTAGCACACCCATTAGAAGTAATTTATTTACCCTCCTAAATAATGTTTGGGGAGTTATTGTTATTCTTGGTGCATTTGTTGAATCAATTTGACATGTTTTGTTATTTATATTTCATATTATGTTTTTTGTTTCATTGAATTATATTTGTTTCCCTTTTTTGTTATCATCTTGACTCATTCCATGGTGTTTATAGGAGCATCATAATGGGTTTTTTGTTACATCATTGCACTTAAGTCTACCCATTGGCATATGTTAGCATTCCCATCATAACTTTTATCATTCGTGCAATGTTGTCATTTATTTATTGGATTAGGGGTCATCCTTATACAAGTTAGGTTTGGTCATCATGGTTTTTTATATCATGGTGCATATGGTATTGGTGCTATATTAAAAATTCTTGACATGGGAAGTCTAAATTGGTAATTATCTAACAATAGATATCCTTGTCTACTATCCCCACAAATTTCTTCACATGCCTAATTAATCAAATATTCCCTACTGGGGCAAACCATTTAAATTAATCAAATGATGAAATATACCCTAATGAGGTAATGTTTTGACTCCAAATGAGCAAATTTTACCTATTGGGCACCTTATTATCTATCAACTAGGACCACCTTTTTTAGGTCCAATTTATTTCTATTTATTCCATCTCTTTTTAAAAACTCATGTCGGTCTTTCATGCCTTCCTAATTTCTCGAGGGGGCATCATGGGTCAAGGATTATTTATTCAACCAAAATTTTAAAATTATTATTAACAAATTTTCATTCTTTTAAATGATGGTATTGTGCCTAATGTCTAACAACACCTTATAAAATAGGAGAAAAATTAGACATCCAATTCTCACCACTATCATGTCAAATTACAAGTCTAAACAAATTCCTCTAATACTGAACAAATTGGACTAAAACCACCAAAACACTCTAATTCATCAACAAACATCATGTTAAATTATTGATTTATATCAATATGTTCATAATTGGGGTATTATCCTATACACAAATATTAACTTATTTTATTTCATCTCTAATCAAACTTTAACCTATTAAATTAACTTTTTCAACCAATAGTGTCTGGCAATTAATCAAATTATAATAAATATAAAAATACTAATTAGATTCACTTAAATAATTAAATTAAATTAAATTCTTAAGTCAAAAATCCATATCAAATTAACTAATATTTAATTTTGGAAAATGAAAATTTAATAAAAACTGACATCATCATGACATAAGTGATCACAAAGGTAAAAATTCAAGCCATACCTAATAAATGCAACAAATATTTTATTTTTGCAAGCCATGTGTATTAATTTATCCATTATTTAACTTTGATTACTTTGTCTTGAATAATTTCCCTTAGGCATTAAATTGGATGCTTAGTATCTTTTTGGTCACTTTTGGAAACACTCATTTTGGATGTATTTCATTTTAGCTTTACATTTGGATAAGAAACCTTATTTGTAACAACATTGATAGATGAGGATAAAAACACACAATTAACACTAAAATGTATTGTATTTTTCATGTATGCAATCTAATTTTGTAGCTCTTTTATTAACTTTTTCATATTGGTGATTTGATCTTTTAGGGCTTCATAAGCATAAACACTAGGTATTTGAGATTGATTGCCTTCATTTAAAACTATAGAGTAGGCCACATTACTCATTAGATAAATTATATCTTGGACTTGGTTATAGGGATGAGAACTATCACCCTCCTTAGGGTTATGAGTAACAAGAGGCTCCTTTGTATTCACTTGAAATGTTATAAAATTGATATCAGAACAAGTAAGAAAGGCTTGAAAATGCTAAAGAGTAATCAACCATGATAAGGATATATAAATTTAAAACTATTGGTTGTGTTTTTTGAAAATATGAGATTTTTTTTTTGTAAAAATAGGAAATAAAATTAACCCAAAAAATATGGAAATAAAAGTACATCTATGGCCTATAGATCTACATTTACTAAAAATAATAAAATGCTAAATTTGTATAATCTCAAAATAATTTTAAAAACAAAAATAGTTTTTTTGTCTATGTCAACATAATAATGAAAATACTATGAGGAATGTAAAATTTGATATATTATGATTCATAAATTGGCCAAACAACATGGAATCATTCATAGGGAAAACCCTAGAGTATTTCAAATTAAGAATAAAAAATTGCAATAAATTATGAATATTTTTAGAGATTAGAGAGAGATTTTTGAATAAAATTTGAATTTTGATGAAACCCATAAATTAATTTCAACATAAGTACACCATTCGCCTTATATGCCAATATTTACTAAAAAATAATAAATTATAAAAATTAAACTTTTTGTATCAAGTTTTGGCAAACAAAAAGTGGTTTTTTCATATAACAATATGAGTATAAAATACATCTTAGTAATTTTGAAATAAACCTATTTATAGGATAAAATTCACTAATCAAGGAAGAATCCACTTACAAACATAATTACACAAAGCCCTTATGTCTAGAGGAGAGTAAAACCCTAGGGTAAAATTTTAAATCTAAAAATACATCATAAAGAAATAAAACCTTTGGAGGATTGGAAGCCTTAGATCAGAAAAAAAAAATGCATTCACATGGATCATGTTCACAAAAATGTTCAACCCTAAATTAGATAAGGGGGATTATCCTATCCTTTATCGTATAAGGGTTAAGAATATATAAATGACAATACACAAGGTTGATAATCATACCTACAGTAGGCCAATTGTGAAGATGATTCTATAATAGTCATCGGATTATGGATTTAATTATTATAGAGATCTAGACACTAACATGATCTTAGGATAATTAAATTAATGATATTATTTATGTTTGACACAATTGTCCTATATATAATACCTAATATAAAGAGATGTGAACACTAGGATTCTTTTGAGTTTGACTTCACCTTTACTCTAGTACATTTAGATCTGGGTCATGGACTATCACTCATAAATTTACAAAACCCTATTTCTTCATCTTCATAGTGAACTTAGGAAAAAATACGTTGGTATAGACATGGTTTCAAGATTCCCCCAAAGACACTATTGATAGTGGGTGCTATATAAATATATAATAATCCAAAAAATGGCCTCATACTCATATATTTCTTACTTGTGTGTTGGATTATATATTAATCATACAATATTATACAAATCAAGTACAATTATGACCTAGCTTGTAACTTGGCAGATTAGGTGAGACTTGGGTTACTCCTTTAGTATTTTAGACCTATAAATGTTTGGTACTTATGACTATAATATAAATAGGGAAGATTTGTTTAATATAATGCTTGATAGAGTGCTTTTGATAAGTTACCTTGGTCTCTTTGGTCTTTTCCTAGGTTTTTCCTAGGTGAGGAATTAAATAAAAGTTGATCTTATATTTATATCAATCCATTTAGATAATTAAGCTACATTAAATCACTTAGGAAAACCATTGGGATACATTTCATGTTATGAAATTACTATTGTGAACATTATATGGTTTGATAATATTTATGCTATGGTATATTAGTTATTAACATTATTGTTATATAACAATATTGTATATTTGGTTAGTTGTTAGAATATATTATTTGTTATTCATATTGTTGAATGTTATAATAATATTGTGAATATAGTATATTGAGTAATCATAGGGATATAGGGAGACATTATAGGAGATATGATTTCCAAAAATATAAGAAATACTTTTCCTATATATGTGTGTGTGTGTGTGTGTGTGTGTGTAATGTCTAATTGATTATAAAAATAGTGAGAATAATATATTGTGCGCTAAATATTCTCTATATCCTAAGTTCAGCTCTATATAATGATTTAGATGTATTGAAATAATTTAGAGTCTCATATTATTATGAACATTAGTATCATAGTATTTTATAATGAGATTCTAAACAATATACATTGGCCTACATCCTTGGGAGTCATCATGTGGTCTACACACTTCATAACATCAAAGAGTTGTTAGACTCCCTTATTGCCATTGCCATATAGATGATTCCATTTACATGTCAAAGATGAGTAAAATTATATGAGATAAGTATTTTGAGGCATAATTGGTAGCTATTCAACTCACATCTACATCCTCTATATGTTTACCATCATGTCCTCTAAGATCATTCTATACATATCCACCCATGACTTTACCATTCTATTATCACCTACTTGTGCATTTATTCTATTTATGTATTATTTGTCAGTCATATATAGATGAGACTTTTTCATATCATTAATAATAATCAATATATTCATCCCTCTTCAAACACATTTCTTGGAATTGTTAGATTTGAACTCAAAATTCAACCTCTAGACCTAAATAAATTTAATGCTAAGCTCAATAATAGGTTATTAACCTTGTGTTTTGTGTTTAATTTTCTTTAGGTAAAATTCATTGTTATTATTAGTTTAAAGTTTTTCATATATTTTTTTTAAAGATTAAGTTGAGAATAAAATATTGAGTCGATGTCATTTGTGTGATAATAACATTTATAGTATTTATTCGTAGTTGTAGTTATAAAATTTAGTGTCTCTATAGTCAATTGTTTTCATGGTCAATAAGGCCATAGTTATTTTTAAATTAATTTGGGTCAATATATTCATTAATAATTTCAAAATTAATATTTAATTACTTTTTGAATTCTTATGTATAATTAATGAAGGTTTACAATTTAGTGTATGAGTCTTGTTATAGTATTGTTAATAGTATGGTCATTATTGATAGTATGTCTCTGTTATTTAAAAATTCAAAATAAAAATTATACACTTATTATACTATAAAGGACACTCTCTTAGTTGAAACCAATGTCTAATATTTAAAGTGATAAGAAGATAAATTTTGAGAGAATTCAAAAATAGGATGTGAGGGAGATATTGAACCTTTGAAAACTTATACAACTTACTACACGTGAATATATCAAGCACTAGAAAATGAAATAATATAGTTATTTTGAAGGAGGTTAAAGTCAATGGAGTAATGAGGTATTCATATCCTCTCATTAGTCACCAATAATGGGACTTATATGATTTTGTGGCATTTTATTTCAATTGTGTGTTTCATTTTCCAGTATTCTTATTTTCAATGTGTTGGTTTGAAAATAAACCCCTTTGTATAAATTTGGATAAAATTCATGTTTTTCAAAAAACTCACTTTTGGGGATTAAAATATTTCAAGGTAAACTATGGGATATTTTTATCTAGCTAATACCAAGCTTGTGGATCTTGGAGATTCAAAATTTAGGCATTCAATGAGGAAGGTAAAGTCTCATAAGAACCTAAAGATGAATGGATTAGTCCTACATAACTTGTCTTGTCACTACACCTTCACAAGGGTAAAGATATAATCTATAGAGTTCATACCTAGTCTAGGTAGCTTTTTTAGGAGGTGGTTAAATCTTTTGAGAATGTGATTTTATCCCCATGTTCACACTAAGTGGGTGAATGTTAGGAAATTACTATTGTGAACATTATATGGTTTGATAATATTTATAGTATGTTAAATTAGTTAGTAATATTATTTTTATATAACAAAAATGTATATTTGGTCAGTTATTAGAATATATTATTTGTTAGTCATATTATTATATGTTAAAAGAATATTACACATATAGGATATTGAGTAATCATAGGGTTATGGTGATACATTTGAGGATATATAATTTCCATGAATATAGTAAAGACTTTTACTATATATGTGTAATGTCCAATTGATTATGGAAAAAGTGAGAATAATATATTGTGTACTAAATATTCTCTATGTCCGGAATTCAGCTCTATATAATAATTTTTATATATTGAAACCATGTATAATCTCCTATATTATTAAAATTTAATTTTCAAATTGGATGAATTTATGGAATCAGACACTTTCATCGGGTCAAGACACTAATGCCGATGCTAGTGTTTATCCTAGACACTAGTGTCAAAAAAGAAGGAAAATAGGTATAGGTTTAAATTTTGTAGAGAAGAAAAATAAGTACATTTTAAGATTCTAGACAAGATAAAAGGCCTGGGTCATTAACATAAAACTAGTTATATAAAGATATATAGGCCAAAGGGAATAAGATAGAACAAATGTGAGACTTGCAAAAGTGGGAAAGGTCTAGAATTAGGAGGAACAACCAAGGTCTAAGTTTTCCAAGTGTACAAGATTCAAGTGCTATATAATCCATAAATATCATCTACACACACACACAAATATATATATATATATATATATATATATATATATATATATATAAGCTCCTATCTAGTCTAGTAGAAGAGCTAGTAGTGCTTATTTTGATGAAATTTGTCGAAGGGGAGGTTAAGAGTTAAAAAATTGGTACCTCTATTTTTTGGTGAACATTAGTCAAACCTAATTTATTTTTCTAAATTATTAATTATATTTTTTTAATTGCATGTTTAATATCTCGCATTCAAAATCCTAGTCAGTTTTTTGATATTTTGTGACACTTGACGTAGATTATTCCTTGTCAACCATAGTAATTTGAATAGTTGGTTTATATTTTTCTAGTCATTTTATACACATTGGTATGGTTTATTTATTGGTTTAAATATTTATTATTCATTTTTAACATCTTTTTTAGTGTAATAGTGTTTTCATGACACTTATGTTTTTTATGACACTTGTGAGTGTTGTTTGTGTTAATTTTATTTGCAATTTGTGAATTATTTTACAATAAAATAAGTGGATAATATTATATTAATCCTAAGACATTTTTTTCATTTAAAAATTAAGTATGATTTCACAATAAAATATTGATTTATATATATTTTTTAATTGTGTCCATTTTAAAGGGAAGTTATGGCTTCTCTTAACTTTATGATAAATAAATATCAAATTATTAATGGGTTTAAATATAATATTTTGAAAATTTTCATAAAGAATAATTTATGGCGTGAAATTTATGGAACATATTTGTTAGGATGTAAAAAACCCCATGAGGATGGCATGTTACACCTGAGCTTTCAAATGCATTTCAATAAAAATCAAAAGAATCCATATGGATTATTTCAAAGAGTGTTAAGGATGATTTCCTATTCCATAATGGAAATTAGGAGTCTCCCAATGATGCCTATAAACTCCTAAATTTTATGCATGAGGTAACTCATCTCTCTAATATAATTAAGTTGATTATTGAATTGCTAATTACCCCTATGAAAGGTGATGAAAACATCATTACTTTTCTTACTAAAATTTAAAAAATAAATCAAAATTATATGGTTATGATAGTCATATTATTCAATATTAATTATTATATTTTTTTATTCATTTTTATAAGAGATCTAATTGAGAAGAACCTGAATAAATTTAAGATGAATCACTAGATGATCATTGTTTATAACTCTATGATTCCAAAAAACATGGAAGACATAGTTAACTTATTGAAACTATGTATTTTTACTATGAATTATGTGGAAAGGGACAAAAATTAATTTATCACAAGAACCATGCCATCCAACATCATCAATGGGTTTTTATACAAAATGGGGAAAGATGATGTACTATGCATAGCAGTTTTGGAGCATGAGTGACCACAACTTCTATAAAAGGTAAATTATGGAATCATAGGTGGACATTTTGTTGGAGAATACACTATAATTAAAATATTTCAAATCATACTATGTGGGCCTATAGTATTTAAATATGTGAACTGGATAGAAAAACATAGTAGCATCTACCAGAGGATGGATAAGCCGAATCAGAGACATGAAATGACTTTGAATCCTATGTTAGTTGAACAACCATTCAAATATTTTGGAATAATTTTTTTTGAAAAAATAATTCCTCATAGTAAGTGCAACCATGTAAGGTACATAATTACTAGGATGGACTACTTCACTAAATTGATGGAAACTATTAAAACACCAAGTTGTAGTACTAAGGACATTCAAATTTATATATGATAAAATTATAACTATATTTGGATTTTATTTTAATATTTATAGTGAAAAAATAAAACATTTTATAAACATCACCACAAATACCCTAAATGAAGAGTTTATGATATCACACCACAAAAGCACAACATATCATCCATAGGCTAATGGGTACATAGATGCATCAAATAAATTCATTGACAATATGTTCACAAAAATATAAAGTGTGTAAAAGGATGATTTGGAGGATTTAACTATTGTGATCCTATGGACATATATAACAAATTACAAGTGTGTGACAAGTTTCACTCTATTTTATCTAGTTTATGGACTAGAAGCAATAATGCTGATAGAGATAGTTCCTAGCCTATTAATTTCAATGATCATGTGACTAAGATATCATGATCCTCTTTAGGTAAGGTTAATATATTTAACCATGATGAATAAAATAGGCAAAGAGTACACTATATGTATGAATTCAACAAATAAAGTTAGAAAGTGTGGCATGATCACAATCTATGATCCAAAGAATCTTTTCCAAAACAAACTATATTACTATATGATAGAAAATTTACATAATTTTTAGGCAAGCTACGAATTCAATGGAATGGACCTTAAATTATTCATGACATTTCAAAATATGTAACAATTATATTAAAATATATTTAGGGAACCATTCTAACAGGATGTGTAAATGATTGTAGGCTTAAGTTTTAATATCAATAAGATCTATAAGATCTCACATAAAAATTAAGAGAGGATGTTGACTATCACCATGTAATTTATGATTTTTATTTAATATATTATTTTATTATTTTGGTTTTAGGTTTGTAGTGTTTTTGTACATTGCAATATCCATATTATAGGGCTTCATAACTAAGGTGTAAAATTCAAAGTTACTGAGTACAATATGAAAATCAACCCAACATGGAAGGAAAACCATAACACAAAGTCAACACTGAGTTAAGAAATTAAATCTAGGAATGAGGTGATGATAAATAAGGTATGGAGAAAGGATAATCAATAAGAATTCAAAAAGTTGTTAATGATGACATACTTGAAGGATTACATCTTTCCCAAAAATAGATGATGTTTCAAACTTACGGAATTTGTAATAAAAGAAAGAAGAGGAGGTCAAATATGGAATGTTGCATTAGCAAGTCCCATCAGCTTAACTAATGTTCCAATCTATTGAATCATAAAGTCTTATTGAGTGCTTGATATAGTGAATATGCTACTATAAGGCTACTCATTTTGAAAAAATATTACATTTGTTCCTCCCACTAACATATTTATTCATAATCACATGTCAAAATTGATACATTGTTGATTTGGAGGAAGACTTCATATGCCACTTTTAGCTTGGAAGGTTGAATTTCCTTGATTATCACTTCATGTGGAAGTTACATACTTGTGAGATCAATTTTCTAATTGCCTCCATATCTCATTAATTTTATTTATGACCACTCACTTCATTTAGAGTCATGGAGGTTTGACATGATGTTTTTAGGTCTAATCAACATACCTCCCATGCCATGACATGATATAACTTGAGGTGTTTGAAATCAACCTTAGAGGTTATTAGAAGGTGGTGTGTCCAACATGTACTTTTTTCATTGAAATAGGGGACCCTTCTTTAAAAACTACATGATTGAGAGTTATTGAAAGATTCCAAATGAGATCTGCCCTAAATTACTAAATATCTATCTTTCTAAACCCTAGATCTAAAATCTGATTTTCTGTTCTAAATTTATAAATGATTTTGGCAGCGAATAAATGTATGTCAAATGCATAAATAAACATGTCAATCATATGCCCTTATGGAAATAACATCAACTCTAAATTCAAACACATAATATGACCATTCAACACAAACAAATGACATATAATTCTGTGTTTTGAATACAAATGACTGCTGCTATGAAAAAGATTATCTAGAATTGCAATTACATCAAGTTTATGGATTCAAACATACCCGAACACAATCCAAATCCCTGCTGTTACAAATCAGTCCAAGATAATATATATTTGCTCCACAATTCTGATCAAAGTCTGCTCCAAAATTGATATGCAATTTCTGCTCCAAACTCACGATTCTCCAATGAAGTGCAATTGTGAATACTGTATGAATTCACCTCTGAGATGTGATTGGGTTTTCATCCAATCCACCTTCTTTCCTCAAGGGTTTTCGTCCTTGGAAAAGTATTGCAAACAAGTTGCAGATCCACAATGGGAAAATAAAGAAAGATGCTGAATGAATTAATTCCAATTGACTATCTCAACCTCTTTTATACTTTTTTTTTCCCAAACTCTCTAGAAGCTTCCTTTTTAACTCCGAAAATGACCTTTTCATTAAAATAATGATATTTTGACACACAAGGTCCCTGTTTAGTGCATCCATGAATTAAAGCATCTCAACCTAGTTCCAATGAGCTATAATACTAAAGGTATTCTTAAATATTTTAATAAATTATTAGCAACTCTAGTAATTTAATTAAAATATAACCATTAATACACTCATTTTTGCGAAACTGTCGAAAAGTATCAAAATCAAAATCTGACTGCACTAGAGTGATATTGATGATGAATAATGAAAATCGAACCCAATCGGATGACTTGCTATAAATAGACGCTCTCTCCAAGATTCTTGGAGAATGCACCAAAAGCTGAAAATCACTTCAAAAAGTGGCATAAGAGTCCTCTAGACCATCTAATCTCTTCACCAACATCAAACATCCTCTCAAACAAAGCTAATGGTCACTGAGAAAGCTGAAACCAACTACAATACTGAAGTGACCAAAAATGGGGACATTACAATCCTCCCTTCTCGGTGATTGCTTGCCCCAAGAAATCTGTACCTGTATGCCCCAAGGCCAACTACCAAGATCCCATATCAATCTTAGAAGTCTACAAACTCTAACACCTGAAACACTATATGGTGGGAGGTCATCAGCCCCACGTACCAACAACTCCCTTCCTCCAAAGGCTTCACTGTCCATCACAAGTGCATAAACAAATATGCCAAACCACTCTAAGCTGCTGATATACATCAAAATAGCCCCAAGCAAACTACCTTGTCGATTCTCTCTTTTCTTCTCTCTCCAATTTTCACCCCATTCTTTAGCAGCAGCAATGGCACGCTCTCGCTCATGATCTCGATTAAAATTCTTCTGCCCTTCTCTTGCTTTTCCAGCATGAAGAGGACTGTCCTTTTGGCCTTCTTGTTTCTCCCAATCATCCAAATCAAGCTGCCTTCCTGAGTCCCCTACCTGTCCATTCCCAGCTTCAGATCCAATTCCTATGCATTGTCTTCCAGTATCCTTCTGGAAAAATTTAGAGGAATTCTGAGATGGTGACTGGAACCCACCATCTTTCCATCTATCAGTACAATTACTTCTACCCACAGTTTCCACTTTTGTGTACCAACCTGAATCATTTGAGACATAACTTTCTTGCAAATCAACCTCCCTGGCACTCGCAAGAATACTTTCCACTCTACATTCAGTAACCATTGATATCTGAATCTCGCGTTGCATTGATCCATGCATCTCATCAAGATCTGCATGGTAATTTGGTAGTGGAACCTTGCTCACAACAAAAACTTTATTTTCCCCTTTGTTATATGAATGAAAGTATAAACCCAATTCTTGAGACATATTTTCAAGAAAAAATGCTCCTTTAACCAATTCTTTCCTCATGAAAACAATTTCCCACTCGATTCCTTGCCTTTTTAGCTCCACTATTTTCTTTTTCCAGTTAATTTTATTTGCCTCCTTGCACTTGTGACCTTTAGCAATAGGACTCACACATTCTTCTACTGAAAGGTCTGGTTGATTGTTTGGTAATGGAACTTTACTCACTACAAAAACTCACCCGGTTCTTCCTTTATAAGCACGACTGAACAACCCAATTTCTTCTGCAAAATATACCAATATGCGAACTCCTGCACGATAGTCACAATCTCTTTGATTGATGATAATTTCCTTTGAGTGATTAGGTCCTGCTCCAACAACAGTATGAATCTCATCAATAAAGAGAATTATTTGTCCATCTAATTCTGTAACTTCCTTCATTACAGCCTTCAGCCTGTCCCCTAATTCTCCATGATATTTTGCTCCAGCAATCAATGACCCCATGTCAAGGGAGATCAACTTGTGATTCATTAAATCCTATGGAACATCGCCTTGCAATATTCGCTGAGTGAGCCCTTCAAAAATTGTAGTCTTGCCAATGCCTGGTTCTTCTATTTCTTGTCTCATGCCACCTTGACTATCACATTTTTCAGCATTAGTTATGGATCCAAGGTTTTCTTCAATATAATCCTGAATGGCATCAAGATATGTGTGGCCTGCTAGTAGACTAAAACTCTCTATATAACCACAACAGAGACCTCTGACGAATAGACCACCAATAAGAAGTTCATCTTTGAGACAATTATATTAGAAGCTTTGCAACCACTCAAGTTCATCTTCCATAGGCATATCATTTCCTATGTTGAAACTTGAAGTATGATGTTCTAGACACTTTGTGATTCTTACTTTTGAATCCCTTTTCCTTAGAGATCTTTTGTCCATCCATTGATCTTGTGAGAAATCATCTATTTTATCAAGCCTGTTGTAAGTATCTCTTATGCCTTGCATGCCAACCAGATCCAAATTTTCACCTTCTTGGCTTGCAGCTGATACCTCAGTTTGTTCAAGATCCACCTTTTCCAATGTCTCAGTCGCCTCTGTAATTTTAGTGTCTAAAGACAGTGGTTTTGGTGTTGCTGAGTTTGATTCATCTTCAGGCCCCAAAATACTCTTCCATAGTTGCAGTGCCTCTACCATACTGTCCCTTACTGGTTTCACTTCTATTTTTGATGAAGTAGGCAGTATCATAGGCTGGGTAATGGGCAAACCTATAAATTGTCCACGCCTAGGGGACTGAAGGGGGCTCTTGTCTGATGCGTGTGACTGGTGACTACGCTGACTTCCCATCACATACACTGATCTGCTCCATCTGCCTCTGTGTCTATCCACCTCCAACCACTCCAAGGTATCCTATAATCGGTCTAAGGCCTGAATAATCATGGACTGAGTAGTGATGAGAGTTTTCATCATTTCTCTCTCTTCATTAGGCTTGGGCCACTTTGATTTCTCTTTTGGAGGAATGTTGGGTGGTGTAAGCCCAAACATTTTGTAGAGTTTTCCCATTTTGAAACAATCTGTTAACAAAATAATTTCACGAGGAATTCCATAACACAAAACCACACAGGCTGGCAGGATACACGGCTCTGATACCACTAAAATATCCCAAAGGAGATCTGCCCTAAATTACTAAATATCTATCTTTCTAAACCCCAGATCTGAAATCTGATTTTCTGTTCTAAATTTATAAATGATTTTGGCAGCGAATAAATGTATGTCAAATGCATAAATAAACATGTCGATTATATGCCCTTATGGAAATAACATCAACTCTAAATTCAAACACATAATATGACCATTCAACACAAACAAATGACATATAATTATGTGTTTTGAATACAAATGACTGCTACTATGAAAAAGATTATCCAGAATTGCAATTACATCAAGTTTATGGATTCAAACATACCCAAACACAGTCCAAATCCCTACTATTACAAATCAGTCCAAGATAATATATATTTGCTCCACAATTTTGATCAAAGTCTGCTCCAAAACTGATATGCAATTTTTGCTCCAAACTCATGATTCTCCAATGAAGTGCAATTGTGAATCCTGTATGAATTCACCTCTGAGATGTGATTGGGTTTTCATCCAATCCACCTTCTTTCCTCAAGGGTTTTCATCCTTGGAAAAGTATTGCAAACAAGTTGCAGATCCACAATGGGAAAATAAAGAAAGATGCTAAATGAATTAATTCCAATTGACTATCTCAACCTTCTTTTATACTTTTTTTCCCAAACTCTCTAGAAGCTTCCTTCTTAACTCCGAAAATGACCTTTTCATTAAAATAATGATATTTTGACACACAAGGTCCCTGTTTAGTGCATCCATGAATTAAAGCATCTCAACCTGGTTCCAATGAGCTATAATACTAAGGGTCTTCTTAAATATTTTAATAAATTATTAGCAACTCTAGTAATTTAATTAAAATATAACCATTAATACACTCATTTTTGTGAAACTGTTAGAAAGTATCAGAATCAAAATCTGACTGCACTAGAGTGATACTGATGATGAATAAGGAAAATCGAACCCAACCGGATGACTTGCTATAAATTGACACTCTCTCCAAGATTCTTGGAGAATGCACCAAAAGTCGAAAATCACTTTAGAAAGTGGCATAAGAGTCCTCTAGACCATCTGATCTCTTCACCAACATCAAACATCCTCTCAAACAAAGCTAACGGTCACTGAGAAAGCCAAAACCAACTACAATACTGAAGTGACTGAAAATGGGGACATTATAGTTATTAGGTCCATTATCTCATTCTGGTTATCTTTACCTAAACTAAGTATTTAAAATCCTAGGTTTCCCTAGTTTTATTGGCCATGTGGTAATTTTAATGACCAATTTATTTCACTTGTAAACCTCAAAGGTCTATGAAAGAAATAATCACAAATCTTGTCAATATTCCATGGTTAAGATAGGTTTTCTTGCTTTAAATATTTAACAAGCAAACTTTGTAGACTTTCTCTCATTTAGAAATTACCAGAGTATCGGTCCCTTCTTGAATTCCTATGTTGTACTTTAGAACCTAGCTAGTGGATAGGTGAGCAGTTAATTAGTCACACTTATTTTATCTTCCACTTAGTAATTTTCATGGATTTTCATAAGAATAAACAATGTAATTAAGAAACACTATGTAGATGATTTTTAGTTGTGTCAGGACTTTTACAAATGAAAGGAATCCATGTGTCTTATAAAAAGACACATCAATGTTTTAGACCTAATAAAAATGTCATATCCCAAAAGAGATTGATGCAATAAAGATGTGGCATGTATATCAAGTTTAAAATCTATCACTAATCTAGAAAATTATCCCATGCCAAAGTTAGAATGGATAGTCTCCTAAACCTAATAGAGATGTTAGAGACTGAGAGAGCCCAATCCAACTGGGGAGTGCCACATCAACTAGAATCATAACAATCAGTCTTCGAGTCTTGACATAGATTTCATAAACTAGAATATCCCAACCAAATCAAATGATGTCATGTAACCTATAGGTTATAAGTACCTAAATCCAACCAATGAGATATCATTTGTGTAAAATGTGTCATTCTCCTATTCCTAAAAAATATGTCAAAAACTAGTAGAGCCTAACTCAATGAGGAAATACCATGCAACTTGTTATCAGAGTATCAGTCTCCCTAGCCTGACAGAGATGTTAGACCTCTAGAGATCCTGATGTATCATAACATGACACATGTCATAATAAAAATTATTAGTAGGTGGGATCTCAAGGTCTTAAAAGGGTCATAATAAAGTATAGGTGGAGTTCTAAGGGATAATCAAAGGATGTCATGTATCCCAATCTAGAATCTCATCCCTTCAAAAGGCATAATGATGAAGTGATAGGATATGCCTAGGTGTATATTGTTTACATGAGAAGTAGTATATTGATGACAAGTGGCATAAAGTAGGGGCTACCTGATAATCCTTAGATATTGGATGGCATTGTGCCTATCATGCCTAGGTAGTAATTATGTGGGAAATTAGGCCTTTATTGGATATTTTTAAAATGTCACACAAACTTTACTAGATATAGTATGAATCATGTAATCATATGCTACAAATTTAATTCCAAATTGGGAAATTAAGTTTAATATTGAGGCACCAACTAAAATTTGAATCCATAATGAGAGAGCTACCAAATGCCATTAATACAGGGGGATGAATTTGGTATTCCATAAGAGTCTTAAGGAAAGCTCATTAGTTGTTATAGATTCAAAATCTCAAATGATGAATTCTTACTTTATACTCTAGCCTAGTGTCTTTTATGCCTTTTTCTTCACCTAGATATCTTCCATCAAATTCCATATTGCTAAAATGACCACTTCATCTTTAAATCCCAATGCTAACCCTAAATATAGATATAATATGTTCATATATGGATTGAAACAATTAAATCATTACAGTGGTGTATTCAAAGCTATCAACTAGGCACCCAAATAATTGAGTAGCAATGATGATAATCTAGATAAATTCAAAGATGCCCTATGTGTTTATGAGAAAGGTGACCTGCACAGGGTGATGACAAAGCCTGAGGTTTTCCTAAATGCTAATTTATTCTTCAATTTGATATTCACTAATAAGTAGTTGTAATATGGAACCCACTATTGGGTCTATTCAATTAACTCCTAAAATCAAATTGACATCTCAATTTTTACCTTCAAGTCCTATTACATCTCCTAGAGTTCACCCTTTCATATGACTTAATGGTGGTGTAGAAATATACTAACACCTTTTAGATATATTAAATCTTAAGGGATTAAGATGAGAACCCAAATGCCAAGTGGGTAAACAAGAAGGAAACCAATGCATACCTAAGAAACTAAATTGATTGTCTAGATTCCTAGATCACCTATACATCAACATATTATGGGTTACCTTGCTTCACATGATCCTAGATGGATATAACATCCCTTACCTAATAAGGGTGGTCAATTTAATATTAAGAATGGGATATACTGAGAGGGGGTGAATTAGTATATCATATATCTTATAAAACTTTACCTTAATCAAAATCCACTTAACCAAACATTCAAGATATGCAATAAAATTGAAACAATAAACACCACACAAGATAGAGAGAGACGCCAGATTTCATGTGGAAACCCAATGTGGGAAAAACCACAGAGAACAATCTCAAGTATATGAATGAACACTAACTCAAAAAATAATATTCTCAAGCACCAACTTGTAGGAGCACCAAACCCTTTGTTGAGCACCAAAATAACTATTCATGCACACCAACCCATAGGAGCACCAACCCCTTTACTAAGCACCAACATAATAACAATTCATGAGCACCAACCTATATGAGCACCAACCCCTTTGCTGAGCACCAACACAACAACAATTCATCAGGACCAACCCACAGGAGCACCAACCCCTTTTCTAAGCACCAACACAACAATAATTTATGAGCACTAACCCATAGGAGCACCAACCCCTTTGTGTATACCACACACCTATCTCTCAATGTTGTTATCTCAACAAATGATAGTTCATTACAATATTTATTTCCTCTCTCACCATTACTCTTCTAAACTAGATATAACAAATACAAATCATATTCATCTCTCATAATGCTCTTCTAGGCTAGATATTTCTATCTCAAAACAAACTCTATCTAACTCATTACAAATGGCTTCTCAGGCCTTTATTTATATCTTTTCAAATGATCTTTGGCCTTCCCCCTTTGTGACCCTTCAATCCTCATGGAAAATGGCACCAATATTGTATTACCCTTCATATCCTTCCATTTAAAAAGTCATGTGGTGACACTTCATGAGCAAAAGTGTCCTTCCCTCTTTTGTCTTTACCTTGGTGACTTTTCATATTCCTCAAAGTGTCCCTTCATGAGAAATTGTGCCCTTCCTTTTTTGTCTTCACTTGGTGACTCTTGGAATTTTCCAAGATGACTCTTCATGGGAAAATGTGTCCCATTCTTCTTTTGTCTTTACCTCATGACTCTTTGACTTCTCCATGGGTCCTTCTTTTGTCTAATATGTAACCAAAAATATATTCATTAATATTAAATAAATATTAACACACATTATCCAAGATATAACTATTACAAACATCATTAAATGTAATGGGGCCTTTATCACCAATAATTCTAGACCTTTGAAATCAATGACAATATTTTCAACAATCTCCCCCTTTGTCATTAATGACAACCTCAATCCTAAAACTACCACATCCTGAATCTTGCACATACTATCATCTAAAAAATCTATAGTAACTCCCCCTTATTGTAGTAACATGTACCTATTCCCTGTACCTATTTATGCACCTATACCTGTACCTTTTATTCTCCCCTTTTAACATCAATGGCAAAGGGCCTACATAGAGATAACACTTAGCTCACCCTCAACTGATGTTAAACCTCAATGGAAGGAACTAATATAAATTACTCCCAACTCCTCTCATAGATCCTCGAATGTGTCCTTTGATCTTACCTTTGAGAAGATATCTCACAATACATATAAATTGTTGCCTGTCCTTTGAGCATCTACAATAAACTCATTTGAATATTTTATTCTAATCTCACAACCTTCTGCATAAAACTTTAATATGTATCCCTGATCACATATTTGACTTACACTCAATAGATTATGCTTAAGACTTTTTACATACAAAACATTCTTAGTCTTGATTCTACCATTATCCAAACTCAAAGTACCTTTTCCAGCTATCTTGGTAGTGGTTTTATCTTTGAATTTCATTGTGCCACCACTGATCTTCTTTAGAGTTATGAACCTACTCTTATCTCCTATCATATGCCTCGAACATCCACTATCAATGAACCATGGTTTATCTTCATTTCTTACATGAAAATTTGTATGTACCAACATAGAATCGTTAGGTTGTTTCTTCTGTTATGAACATGTCTAAACCTTCTTCTTAATGAATGGATCTTTGAATCTATAATCCTTCTTGATTGAATCTAAATGAGTATCCTTCTCCTTATTTCTAAAACTGTTAGCTCTTTTTCAACTTTCTAATTTCTTATGACCATATCTATTTGAAACACCTTAAAACTTTTAAACACTACATAGCCTCAAACCATAACACTGATGCAAAATTTTCTTCAAAAATCTATTCCCTCAAAAGATATAAAAATTAATTTTCCAACTCACCTTATTTTCATGCAACATAGCCAAGACCCAATAACATCCACCATGCTTCAATTTTTTTTTAAAGTTTCTCCTTGAAGCCTAAAAGAGACACCCCACATAAAGGGTCCTAGAAATAAATCTCAGGAGATTCCCACATCTCCTCTGTTTCTTCCTTGATATTCTTGTGTTTTTCTCTTAGAATCTATTTAAGCATGTCTAACTTATTTGACCTACTAACTTCAACATTTATGATGTTTTTCATCTTCTCAAATTTTATAACTATCTTATCTTGACAAGGTTCATGGTCAAATGTAAGCAAAGATCATTCACAATCCTTCCTATCTGACTCTTTATCTACTATAGCAAGTAATTTATTTTCACTCTTAAACTCAACCTGATCAACCTTTACTATTTTAGGTATCCAAACCTAAATTTGAATCTTCTCATATTTTCTAGGGGCTCTATATTCCTTGGCATACCTTGAAGATCTCTTTACTTTATTTTGACATAATTTAGCAATATGGCCAACCTTATGACAATAGAAACAAAAAATATTTTTCATACCTTTTTCTTAAATGTGACTGGGATCTCCCTTTGACTGAATGCTTCTCCTCATATAGTCTCTTGCCATATAGCCAACATGATGACAAACAAAACAATGGCCATGAAAATAATTTGAAAACTTGAAAGCATTGGGCTGCCTGATTAGCTTCTTTAATTTTCCTTTAAAACTTACATCCTTCTTTCCTTCGACTAATATTTCATGATCTTTCACAACATTGATTATAAGCTTCTCATGATTATCCTTTAAAGAACCTAACTCAACCTTCAACTGATTACACTCTTCTTCTTTTGATTTCAAACCTGAATTTGCAACCTCTAGATGATTCTTAAGATCCTAAATAAATATCTTATTTTATTTTACTTCTATAGCCAACTTAGAATCCAAGATACACACTTATTATTTAAGAGCTTCAACCACAGATTTCAACTCTTGATTCTCTTTCTTTATCTTCTTGGCCATCTTTTGCTTTCCTTGATCTGCGTTTAAGCTGTTAAACCATTTTTGAAGGAACCTGCTCTGATAACAATTTTTAAGCATGGGATATACTGAGAGGGGGGGTGAATCAGTATATCATATATCTTATAAAACTTTACCTTAATTAAAATCCACTTAACCAAACATTCAAGATATGCAATAAAATTGAAACAATAAACACCGCACAAGATAGAGAGAGATACCAAATTTAAAGTAGAAACCTAATGTGGGAAAAACCATGGAGAACAATCTCAATTATATGAATGAGCACCAAATCAAACAATAATATTTTCAAACACCAAATTTTAGGATCACCAACCCCTTTAGTGAGCACCAACACAACAAAAATTAGTGAGCACTAACCCACAAGAGCACTAACCCCTTTTTGCAGCACCAACCCATAGGAGCACCAAACCTTTTGTTGAAAACCAACACAATAATAATTTTTGAGCACCAACCCATAGGAGCACCAACCCATTTATGTATACCACACACCTATCTCTCAATGTTTCTATCTAAACAAATGATATTTCATTACAATATTTCTTTCCTCTCACACCTTTGCGCTTCTAAGCTAGATATAACAAATACAAATCATATTCATCTCTCACAATGCTCTTCTAGGCTAGATATTTCTATCTCAAAACAAACTCTATCTAACTCATTACAAATGGCTTCTCAAGCCTTTGTTTATAGCTTTCCAAATGACCTTTGGCCTTCCCCCTTTGTGACCCTTCAATCCTCATGGAAAATGGTGCCAATCTTGTATGACCCTTCGTATCTTTCCATTTGAAAAGTCATGTGGTGACCCTTCATGAACAAAATCATCCTTCCCTCTTTTGTCTTTACCTTGGTGACTTTTTATATTCCTCATGTTGGAAATATTGTCATTGATTTCAAAGGTTTAGTATTATTGGTGATAAAGGCCCCATTGCATTTAATGTTGTTTATCTTGGCTAATATGAGTTAATATTTATTTAATATTAATGAATATATTTTTGGTTGCATATGAAACAAAATAAGGGCCCATGGAGAAGTCGAAGAGTCATGGGATAAAGACAAAAGAAGGATGGGATGCATTTTCCCATGAAGAGTCATCTTGGGGAATACCAAGAGTCACCAAGTGAAGACAAAAGAGTAAAGGGCGAATTTCTCATGAAGGGACACTTTGAGGAATACAAAAAGTCACCAAAGATAAGGACAAAAGTGGGAAAGACGTTTTTGGTCATGAAGGGTCACCACATGACTTTTCAAATGCTTGGATATGAAGGGTCATCCAAGATTGGCACCCTTTTCCATGAGGAATGATAGGTCACAAAGGGGGAAGGCCAAAGGTCATTTGAAAAGCTATAAATAAAGGCTTGAGTAGCCATTTGTAATGTGGAAGTGAGAGGTTGATTTGATATTGTAATATATAGCTTAGAAGAGCAATTGTGAGAGATGATTTGTATTTTTTATATCTAACTTAGAAGAGCAAAAGTGAGAGAGAGGAATAAGATGTTGTACTAATCTATCATTTGTTGAGATAGCAACATTGAGAGATAGGTGTGTGGTATACACAAAGGGTTTGGTGCTCCTATGGGTTGGTGCTCAGAAATTGTTGCTGAGGTGGTGCTTAGCAAAGGGGTTGGTGCTCCTGTGGGTTGGTGCTCATGAATTGTTTCTAGGTTGGTGCTCGGCAAAGGGGTTGGTGCTCCTGTGGGTTAGTGCTCAGCAAAGGGGTTTGAAGCTCCTGTGGGTTGGTGCTCATGAATTATAGCTGAGGTTTGTACTTGGCAAAGGGGTATAGTACTCCTGTGGGGTTATTCTCATGAATATATTTGAGGTTGATTCTTTGTGGTTTTTCCCACATTGGGTTTCCACATTATATCTGGTGTCTCTCTCTGTCTTGTGTGATGTTTATTGTTTGAGTTTTATTGCATATCTTGAATGTTTGATTAAGTGGGATTTGGTTAAAGAAAATATTTATAAGATATATAATATACTAATTCACCCCCCCCTCTCAGTATATTATGTGCTTAATAATTGGTGTTAGAGCAGGTTCCTTTAGAAAGGGTTTAACAACATGAAGGTAGATCAAAGAAAAACATAATATGGCCAAGTAGCTAAAGAAGAAGAATCAAGAGTTTAAATCTATGGTTGAGGATCTTAAGGAAAAGGTGTGTATCTTAGATTCTAAGTTGGCTATAGAAGTAAAAGAAAATAAGATATTTATTCAGGATCTTAAGAGTCAGTTATAGGTTGAAAATTCAATTTTAACATCAAAAGAAGAAGAGTGTAGTCAGTTGAAGGATGTGTTAGATTATTTAAAGGATAATCATGAAAAGCTTATAATCAAGGTTGAGAAATATCATGAAATATTGGTCCAAGGAAAGAAGGATGCAAGTTTTGTAGGCAAATCAAAGAAGCCAATCAGGCAGCCCAATGTTTTCAAGTTTTCAAATTCTTTTCATGGCCGTTGTTTTGTTTGTCATCATGTTGGTCATAGGGAAAAATGTTGTATGAGGAGAAGAAATGAGTCAAAGGGAGATCTTAGTCACATTCAAGAAAAAGGTATGAGAAATATTGTTTGCTTTTGTTGTCATGAGGTTGGCCATATTGCTAGATTATGCCAAAATAAAGTAAAGAGATATTCAAAGTATGTCAAAGGTTATAGAGCCCCTAAAAGATATGAGAATAGTCAAATTTAGGTTTGGATACCTAAAATAGTAAAGGTTGGTCAGGTTGAGTTCAAGAATGAAAATGAATTACTTGCTATAGTAGATAAAGAATCAGATAAGAAGGATTGTGCAGAATCTCTTGTTACATTTGAGCATGAGCTTTGTCAAGATAAGAAAGTTGCAAAAGTTGAGAAGATGAACAACATCATAAATGATAAGGTTAGTAGGGAAAAAAGGATAGACATGCTTAAATGGATTCTAAAATAAAAACACAAGAAGATTAAGGAAGAAACAGAGGAGATGTGAGAATCTCCTGAGATTTGCTTTTAAGACCCTTTTGTGTGGGGTTTCTCTTCTAGGCTTCAAGGAGACACTTTTAAGAAAATTGAAGCATGGTGGATGCTTTTAGGTCTTGGATATTTTGCATGACAATAAGGTGAGTTGGCAAATTAGTTTGTATATCTTTTGAGGGAATATATTTTTGAAGAAAATTTTGCATCAGTATTATGGTTTGAGGCTATTAGAATGATTCTTGCATATGTAATATTTTAAAGTGTTTCAAATGATTATGGCCATAAGATATTAGAATGTTGAAAAAGATCTAATAGTTTCAGAAAGAAGGAAAATGATACTCATGTAGATTAAATCAAGGAGGATCAAAGTTTCAAAGCTTCATTCATCAGGAAGAAGGTTCAGTCATGTTCATGGCAGAAGAAACAACCTGAAGATTCTATGTTGGTGCAAACAACTTTGCTTGTAAGAGATAAATATCAGCCATGGTTCATTGATAGTATATGTTTGAGGCATATGATAGGAGATAAGAGTAAAGAAGATCAATTGTGGTATAGTGAGATATGGAGATAAAACCACTGCCAAGATAGCCAGAAAAGGTACTTTATTTTTGGATAATGATAGAACCAAGACTAAGAATGTTTTAATCTATTGAGTGTAAGGCAAATATGTGATCAAGGATACACCTTAAAGTTTCATGCAAAAGGTTGTGAGATTAGAAGAAAATATTCAAATGAGTTGATTGCAGATTCTCAAAGGACAGGTAAAATTTGATATCTTCTCAAAGATTGGTGAGAGGAGTTGGGAGTAATTTCTATTACTTCCTACCATCGATGTTCACCATCAAGTGAGGGGGAGCTAAGTGTTAGCTCCAAGTAGGCCCTTTTCCATTGATGTCAAAGGGGGAGAATAATAGGTATAGGTACATGTACAAAAAATAGGTACAGGGAATAGGTACAGGTTACTACAATAAGGGGGAGTTACTATATGTTTTTAGATGACAGGATGTGCAGGTGACAGGATGTGGCAGTTTCAGGATTGAGGTTGCCATCAATGACAAAGGGGAAGATTGTTGGAAATATTGTCATTGATGTCAAAGGTTTTGTATTATTGGTGATAAAGGCCCCATTACATTTAATGTTGTTTATCGTGGCTAATCTGAGTTAATATTTATTTAATATTAATGAATATATTTTTTGTTGCATATGAGACAAAATAAGGGCCCATGGAGAAGTTGAAGAGTCACGGGATAAAGACAAAAGAAGGATGGGATGCATTTTCCCATGAAGAGTCATCTTGGGGAATACCAAGAGTCACCAAGTGAAGACAAAAGAGTAAATGGTGAATTTCTCATGAAGGGACACTTTGAAGAATACGAAAAGTCACCAAAGATAAGGACAAAAGTGGGAAAGATGTTTTTGGTCATGAAGGGTCACCACATGACTTTTCAAATCCTTGGATATGAAGGGTCATCTAAGATTGGCGCCATTTTCCATGAGGAATGAAAGGTCACAAAGGGGGAAGGCCAAAGGTCATTTGGAAAGCTATAAATAAAGGCTTGAGTAGCCATTTGTAATGTGGAAGTGAGAGGTTGATTTGATATTGTAATATATAGCTTAGAAGAGCAATTGTGAGAGATGATTTGTATTTGTTATATCTAGCTTAGAAGAGCAAAAGTGAGAGAGAGGAAGAAGATGTTGTATTGATCTATCATTTGTTAAGATAGAAACATTGAGAGATAGGTGTGTGGTATACACAAAGGGTTTGGTGCTCCTGTGGGTTGGTGCTCACGAATTGTTGCTGAGGTGGTGCTTAGAAAAGGGGTTGGTGCTCCTGTGTGTTGGTGCTCGGCAAAGGGGTTTGAAGCTCCTGTGGGTTGATGTTCATGAATTATAGATGAGTTTTGTACTTGGAAAAGTTGTATGGTGCTCCTATGGGGTTATTTTCATGAATATATTTGAGACTTATTCTTTGTGGTTTTTCCCACATCGGGTTTCCACATTATATCTGGTGTGTGTCTCTGTCTTGTGTGATGTTTATTGTTTGAGTTTTATTGCATATCTTGAATGTTTGATTAAGTGGAATTTGGTTAAAGGAAAGATTTATAAGATATATAATATACTGATTCACCCCCCCTCTCAGTATATTCTATGCTTAACACCTCAAAGTGTCCCTTCATGAGAAATTGTGCCCTTCCTCTTTTGTCTTCACTTGGTGACTCTTGAAATTTGCCAAGATGACTCTTCATGGGGAAATGCATCCCATTCTTCTTTTGTCTTTACCCCGTGACTCTTTGAATTCTCCATGGGCCATTTTTTGTCTTATATGCAACCAAAAATATATTCATTAATATTAAATAAATATTAACACACATTAGCCAAGATATAACTATTACAAACATCATTAAATGCAATGGGGCCTTTATCACCAATAATGTTATACCTTTGACATCAATGACAATATTTACAAAATTTAAATATGGTGAAAGTGATATTAGATTCAAAAGTAAGTGGGATCTTTTAAATGATGAGTTATCTGTTAGATAGAGTCTAAGGGACACTCACTTTTAATCAATCCATTTTCCCTGCATGGGTTCCTAGAGGCTCAATGCTTTATGTTGTTTTCTATAAGATATATGGCCACCATTATCGAAATAGTATCTAGGATATATGAATACTTATACTTAGTGGTGTTTAATGTGATTAATGAGGCCTCTATGCCTCATATATCAACAAAAATTTGAGACTCCCTATCTCCCATTGAAGACTACTAATATTACTAGGAGGATACCATAATTTGATTCATATGTATTCTTAAAGAGTCCCTTTTCTTTCTCTATCACATCTTGGATCACCTTGTATAGAAAAACATTGCTTACCAATTATGGAGGGTGTTTTTGGTATTATATTATTCAATAATAAAGTGACTATATACCTATTATGATCATCATTAGGAACCATGTGTACCAATCCAATCCTCCCTATAGAGGATGAAGATTAGGCATAACTCTTTAGCTTTGGGGAGATCCAAGCCATGAGACTAGGACTTGAGGGGCATGATTTAAGCCCACTTGGAGAAATACTCAGCTCACCTCAACCTCAAGTATGGACACTAGACACAAGAGGATGATGATTTGTATTTGAATTTGGAAGATGACTAAGAGGTGATCACATAGATTGAGACTCATAGGGAGGAGTAGGGTAATAAGGTTCAACACAGACCATAAATAACCCCCTTCTTCATCTTCTCATCCCATATAATATGTCATCTTAACTCCCCCCCATGATTTCTTGGAGAATTATATAATGGTTCCCACCACATTCTCCCTAGTGAGAAATGAATCCTCATGTCACAACTCTATATCATTCACCTCCATGGACCAAGGCAACTCAACCATAACCAATTCTAACATGTGTGATTTGATGGTAGGTTGTACAAGCATAGGTGAGTCAAGATTAGTCACCATAACCCCTTGCCACATAGGCCCTAAGATTTGATATTAGAATTATCATAAAAATAATCTTGGGGTAAGACCAATAGCATACACTAGTTTAAGTTACTCCACTCACTCCCTCTACTTTCCATTATCCCATCATGGTATCACTTGCTTACATTCCACATCCACAAAATATTTAGTTAGTACATATTATTTTCCCTATTACATAAACTCCACTATTCACCTAAGTTCCCATGGCCTCAACCATCCCTAACATCCTCACTTCTTCATTTCCATCTGCCCCCTCCATTCCCTGACCTAGAACTTTCTTGGTGCCCCTACTAGGTATGCCTCAAGTTTAGATACCTACTAGAGTCCCAATTTCAAACAATTTTACTAGAGTTCCTACATGTAGATATATAGTGACCAAGACCATCATGGTGATTTATCTAGTGATCCAAAAACTCCCATAGTTGGCCCTTATGGCCATCACTACCTTAACTCCTATAATGGCATCTAAAGCTGATGTAAGTAAAAGACCAAGGAAAAATTAGAAGGTAATACACACTTGGAATTCAACATAGGTCCCTACTAGACTAGTCTGGTCTCCTCTGCTATAATTTATGGCTCCTCCAACACTTACCCTAGCAGTTCTTTGTATTGCTCCCTGAGCCCCTTTTTCATCACCTTGGGAACCTGGGGATTTGGATTTAATCATTCAATCTATTCCATTCTATTGAATATCCCTCTTTAAAGAGTTATTGTTCCTCAAATGGGAATGACTTAAGGTTAATGGAAAATTTAGATGTTCCCCTTAGCCTCTCTATTTGTCTTGCCTCCCTATACCCATCTGCCTCCTTCTCCTCCACTAATTTCATCATTCACACCTTTTTCTTCCTTCATACCCCATACACTTCATCTTCCACCTAACAATACCATCTCTTCCACCCCACCAACACCTCTCAAAACATGAATAATGGTATTAGTATTATAATTGTTAGAGATGATGATATAAGAAGATTTGGACTTGTAGTTTGATTTTAATCACACCATAGGGAATATGTAAAGGATGTTCACATAGAAATTCATGTAATAGGGTAACCCTATGTTCTGGTAGACCAAATAAGAATTATTCTCTCTTACTAAAGTGTAGACTCTAATGGGAGAATAAAATATAGTAGAGGACCAATTCTTAGTTCTTCAAGCATCCCATGACATGTCAAAGAAACTTCTTGAATACATGTCATTCCATGTCCAAACTTTAGAGGTGTAGGTAAAGATGTCCTTCCCTAATAGGATAATTAGGAAGGTTAAGGATGCCCTACTATAACTTATCTCAAATTTTGGAAAGGTGGTATGGATAATGGTGGATGGTCAAGTGCTCATTCAACAAATTTAGACCTATTTAGAGTGGATCAATGTGATTTATGGTAAATACAAGAAGATAACAATTTTAATCAATAAGCAAATGTTCTCAGAGTTCAATTCGATGCCCAATTAAGACATTGGATTATATTAGGCCTATACCAAGAGTGTGAAAACTATTATGGAGGAGTGGTTTAATTTATCCCAAATTATGATTTAACTCCTCCAGGATAATAGGTAGAAGATATTGGCTTACTTCAAGGAAGTCAATATCTTGGTGCTTCTCCACCTAGATGACACTATGATGGATAGGGGTGAATTTATGGTCTACCATAGTCATTTTTACCATGTTAAAAATAAAAATGTAGATAGAGGAAATAAGGCTAGAGCCCAGGTGATTCTTAAACTCTCAACCCAATCCATATCAATCATCAAGTAGATGCTTGAATTCTAGGTGGCTATGGAGGCTCCCCTCTATGTATACAAAAGGCTCATAGCTTAGGAAGAGGTGATACTCAAAGATCATTTGATGAACCTCACCAACTTGGACCATGATTTCAAATTTGTGGTAGCCATGTTGGAGGCTAAGTAAGTAAAGTAAAAATAGTTGGAATCCAAATCATGTATTCCCCCTCTACGTATGTGTTAGGTAAGCCCCTAAAAATATTTTGAAGTGAATGGAGAAGATTTTTTCCTTTTTTTAATTATGTATTTTTAACAACCAAGAGTGGACATCATGGCCTAGGATGGGAATGATGTGTTACTTAGAGGTGAATCCCATCCTCATCTAAAAATATGTAAATTCATTATATTTTTGAGGTTGACATTTTTTTAGCTCAAAAGTGCTATCATAATCAAGCCAAGATTTCACTATAATTTCCTTCACCCTTTTGGATTGTATAAAATCGGCCATGATTGATATCCTTGTAATAGAACTTGTTTTTATGAATGTAATTTTAGCCTTTATAAAATGCATATCCTATCTATCAAAGTATCCATCATTTCAATTTTGAATAAATGTTATCACTCGATAATTGTTTTAATGCTATGTAATTTTATGAATGCAATGGTTATGATGTGTGTGTCTATTATAACCTCTTTGTGAACTCCTTTGATTTTCCTTATAATATTGATAACATGTGTGTTAGTATACAAGTTACCTTGGAAGTTTATGTGTTATTTAATATGGAATTATAGTATTGATATTTAGTGAGGGTTCATAAATCAAGCATTCTTCACTGATTTCACAAACTCTTACCATTGTGTTCTTTAGATTTAAAACATTTGGTAAAACTAAACACATAGTGTTATAACTATGGTAAATTAAATTATCTTGATTCTTGAAGCATTAATCTCATCCTAATTTATAAACATTCATTCCTACCTTACTCTTCCCTCTCTTTTGTATTTATTTTGAAAAATGAGCTACTCCTACCCCGCTTTATTTATAGTTTGGTATAGCAAAGAGCATGAAAATTAGTATCAGACCCAAGTAATTAACTCATTATTCAAGAAATTAGTAATAAACCTCCAATGGTGGCACTAGATGTCTCAAAGATTATTCCATGTAAGCTCCATTATGAATTTAAATACTTACAACCATGCCCTATGATGATCTCACATCATTCCTAAAATGGAGGATGGAATTCAATCATTATTCCCACTATTCTCTTCTAAAATAACAAATTTTGTGAGTATTTTGGAAGTAGGATCTTGGACCAAATAATAGGTGGCACTAGAAAGAGGGATTATTTCTTAATCATAACTATCATTAGGAACCCAAGCCGTAAAGGATTATTTTTATTGATTGAATCTTGTTTCTCCTCTTTTATGATTTATCGATTATTATCTGCTTAAAACACACACACACAACTAGTACTATAAGGAGAGCCTTAAAAATTTATGCATTGAGTGTTGAATTATTTGAGTTTATGATTGTTGATGACAACACACTAAATTTTGCTTGTATATGAAATAACTTAGAGTCCAGTTCACCTATCACCATATCTAGGTCCTATTATGGTTGATTAGTGGTTTTACACTTTTGATTACACATGAGACCCAAACTTAATTGACCTAGAACTATAATAGTTACCACTAGCTCATATTCTCAATCTCCCCTAAATAGATAGCCTAGGATGGCCTGGTTAGATAGCTTAGCCATTAACATACCAGGAGTTGTCCATGGCCTATCCATGACCTATCCTTGACCTACCTATAAACCCTAAGGGATATCTTCCCTATTTCACTCTTAGTATATTACAATCTATTGAAGAGCATATGACCTCTTATAAGATCAAACTAAGGCTTATGAATGTGGAATATAAGGATTTGGAATGCAATATTTTCTCCTTAACATTAATTGACTTAGCCTATGATTAGTTCTTCAACCTCCCCGATAACTTGATTCCTAGTTAGGGTAATTTTAGTACTACATTACTCACCTAGTTTGGGCAAGTGATCAAACCTAGTGTCCTATACTAATAGTTTTCTTGTATTAAATTATAAATTAATAAGCTTATCAAGAACTTCATTACTAGACTTTAGAAGATGTAAAATTGGGTTATCATACTCTACCAACCCAACCCTCAACTAGAACTTGAAATCTATAAAAATGCCTTGGACCCTTGGATAACTATGTTCCTAAGTGAGTTCCAACAATAATAAACTTGGCCCTAACTTATGTAGAGTCCATAAAGGTATATAGATAGTTGAAACCTTAAAATTATATGATGGATCCCATTCTTAATGTGTTTTCATAAATGTTCATGTTGTGCCTCTTTCCCAATGATAATCAGAATATCCCAATGATTCAGCCACTCCCTAAAACAAAACAACTCCCCCTGAGTCACATTATACAAACCAACACGGGTTTGCTTAACCTAGAAAAAAATTTAATAACTCCTTAGTTTCAACACTAGGTGATGTTGGTGGTACCTATATATACCTAGACCTTACTTTATGAGTCCACAAAGCATGATTTGTATTCAATTCATCAAATTATTCAAAAACTCACTAATAACTTCCTCAAGTTACAAAGGTAGATGAGTAACTCTAACATGGAGAGTTACAAAAATAACTTCACATATCAAATACCAAATAAGAACTATAAACATCCCAATAATTTAGTAAAACCCTTACCCAATAGGTTACCAGAAGTTAATATCTTTGAAATAGCCCTACCTAGCTAGTGTCGAGTGCATAACATGGGTGCATATGGATAATTTAACTGTACATAGTTATTTTGTGCATTTTAGATCTTCTACAAGTAAATGGAAGAGTATTAGGTGGTTCTTAATCACTTATAATAATATAATATTAGTAAAACCCCTAGCACTACCATGGTGCTAGAAATCATAGAATTCTCTAGACAAGAATAAAATAATTTGAAAAAGGGTATTAGTGAGGTGTATACATTTTAATATTTCCAAAGGATCTAATAGGACCTTAGTAATATACTACTACAACAAGATTTCACTACCTTAACTCCCCCAAATAATGGTGTTACCCCACCTGACCAAAGTTCTAGGAATTACCCACCACCTCCAAAACCTCAAGAACCTAAAATTTTCATGAAATATCTACTAGTCTAGAACAAAAGAGTTTATAATATATTAGAGTACATAAATAAGAACAAACCCAAAATCATGCTTCATGAACTTGTTCATAACACTAATCAATGTGATCTTCTTCTAAAGTCCCTGAATAAGAATTTAACTCAACCAACCCATATGAGACAAACATTATCCCATACCAATGTGATGATTCACAAGAACAAGGGGGAAGTGCTTCCCTTCTACTTGACCACCATATTATTTTTGAAAAACCTAAATCATTTCTCTATGGATTTAGGAGCCTCAACCAATGTAATGCCAGTAGGCATTTACGAGAAGTCAAGGCTTATCCCTATCAAGTTAGATAAGGTAGTGATTTAAATAGACAAATCCAAGGCCAAAGTGGTATGAGAGCTTTTGAATGTCCATATATAACTATAATTTGAGCCTAAGATTCAACACTTCATAGACATTGAGGTGGTAGAGATTCTCAAGGCCTATGACATACTCCTCAATAGAGATTGGTCTAAAACCCTAAATGGGTATAGTGCCATAAATTTATTTCACATGTGGATACTTTAGAGAGGGGTAGAAAATCAAATTAGATTAGATAAGGAGCCTCACATGAAACATGTGATAATATAGTATAACTTCATTAAACTTAGCATCCTTGGACTTAGGAATATATATGTTAAGTATGAAACTAGCCAAAGATATAGCATAAAGTCAGTCAAATTTACCAGGCCTATGGTCTCTATATGTAGTTAAGGCCCATTCCAAATAAGGTAGTGGGTTTAATGTTATAATAATATATCCCTAAGGGGAGAAAATATATGATAACATAAGTTTCAATTCACATTCATAAATAATCTAGTATAGTATGAAGTACTAATCTTAGGATTGCAATTCACCTTGAAACATAAGGTGAATAAATTAAGAGTATCTAGTACTAAATTGGTGGTTAACTAGATCAAGATTAATTTTCAATATAATCTAAAAATAACTTATAAGTTAAAAGCATGATGCTTGGGACTTAATTGAAAATTTTATAATGTTCAATGTCATCCCTATCCCTAAGGAAAAAACCAAGTTATTGACTCATTAGCATCTCTAGTGGAAAAATTGACCCCCTTGATGACATCAAGCTGTAATATTTCTATATAAAACTTTTCCCTTATCATTTTTTCCCTAACAATGTGACAAATTTCCAAGTATTTTGGGATTATCAATAAATTATCTAGTTTTTAATCAACATGGTGGTATTTGAAACCTAGATCATCGATGAGGCAATTTGAGATAAACCTAGAACTAAGCTAGACAAGTATAATATCCTTAATATTCATGGTAATTGGATATTGAAGGGGATGATTTAATTATAAATAGTTATTGGTACTTTATAACACATATTCCAAATTAAGAAACCAAAGTTCAAGAACCAAAATTGTTGATTCATCAACCTCAACCCTATAGAAGATCCTAAAACTATCAACATGGGTCCTAATTAGATATACATTAAACTATATCATTTGTAAAAACTACTACTAAGGTACAAAGATGTAATTTCCTAGGCTTATGGAGACCTCACTGTTTTTACCCTAGAGTAATCACTCATACTATCCCCCTCAAACCAGTTCAAAAACCATTTAGGTAGAGGTAGAGATTGATAAAACCAATCATAGAACCCTTAATACAAAAGAGGTCCATAAGTTACTCTTTTTTCAAATAATTTTCCTAGTTGGCTACTCTACTTGGGTGGCCAAATTGGTCCCCGTGTGAAATAAAAATGGATAAATCTACTAATGTATATAATTATAGAACTTTAAGTGAACCTCAGACAAAGATAACTACCCATTACCCTCCATCAAAAAAGTAATCCAAATGGTGAGTGGATCCCAGATGATGTCCTTTTTGGTTAGATTTTTAGTATACAACTAAGTCTTGGTTAATTTATAATATCAAGTCAAAACTATATTCCCCACCAAGTGGGTCACATTTAATTAAAATTGAATGCCCTTTGGGTTGATTAATGTTTGGGAAACCTTTCAAAGAATGATGGATTTTGATTTTGAAGGGCTAATTGGTAAATGTATAATAATTTATATGGATGACATGATTGTGTTTTCAAAATATAAGTTAGATCATGTACACCTCTTAGATAAAGTATTTGAAAGATTTCAAATGTATTGTACTTCTCTAAACCCAAAGAAGAGTGTGTTTAATGTCGCTGAAGGTAAGATTATTGATCATATCATCACATAAGAAGGTATTGTTATCAACCCAAAAATATCCAATGTGGTTTCTATGTTACCTATAACTTATAGGAAGAAATAATTGAAATCATTCTTTGGGAATATAAACTTTACTCATAAGTTCAGTTTTAGATTTGTCAAAATTTTAAAACCAGTGAATGTTATGTTGAAATATAATGTGAAGGTGGAATGACATGTAGAATCAAAGAAAGACTATAAGGATATCAAATATACCATTATGCAAACACTAGTGCTTATCATCCTAGAAAACATGTAAGAATTATACATTTACCCCTTTTCTTCTAAACACACCACTGCTTACTACCTCACCTAGATATTGGAAGGAGAGGAACATCCATTTTATTTCATGATAACTAATCTCAAGGATGCAAAACTAAGATATTTTATCTTGGACAAACATGATTATGCCCTAGTCAAAGATATAAAAAAAATTAGGTAGTACATTCTCAATAATAAGGTACACAAAATCATCCTAGACTCATCCATAAATAAAATATCATGGCATAATAAATTAGGAAAATACAAAGTTTGATGGATGATGAAGTTACATGAGTATAACTTAGAGATCAAACTAGACAAATTAGCTAGAGGATAGGGTCATACCCAGATTGTAACTAAAATAGACCTAAGAATAATTATACACCAAGTACAACAATATCTAGTGTTAAAACTAGACTCTTATGCCTTGATCATTCATTTCATAGTCTATAAATAAACCTCCTAGACTCAACCATACACATAAGAGAGCTCTCTGGTTGAAGGCTACACATAAAATGCTAAATAAGGGGATTAACTTTATAAGGAATCATGAAGGAATTTACTTCAGATGCTTGTGACCAAATAAATCCAAGGAAGTGATGGTAAGTTTCCATAAAAGACTTGGATTTGGTCACCCTATATCAAATGCCATGGTGCACAAAGTTCTTTGAGAAAGACAATACTAGCCTACATTGTTTAAATATGTTCATGTTTGATTTAACTTTTTTGGGAATAATGGAGTTTTATTCCTATTTTAGTTAAGGTTCTAAATTAACAAATTAGTGAAAAATATAGAGATAATTTCAGTCCTAATTTGCATAATTTATTCATCTTTATTTACCTTTCTAAAAATAGAAATAAATAAGGATAAATATAAATTATCTTGAAATTAGATTGAGACAGATGATACATAGGTTAAAACTAGTTGTACATGATTGGGATAGTGTTCTAAATCTAAATATAGGTTTTATTTGGAAAAAGGATAGGAGCACCAAAAATATCATACTTTGGTATCCAACATTGTTGTCTACTCCTTCTATTGTCCAAACTAGTCACTAAGACTTGAAACTTTATGGGTTTTTACACTAGTGATCCTGCCTATGAAATCTTGAGTGTTGATTGTCAATGGAACTTTCTATATAGCTAATTTAATATTTAAAATCCTAATCCTCCATCATGCTTGATAAACTAATGTTTGAATAACTAGAGAAATGGGGGGTGGTTAGTGTGTAATATGTAATAAATTTTTAATCCACACCCCTTGTGTAGGCATGCTACCTACATACCAATACTTCGAAGAGGGATTAATCCATATGTAGTTCTCACACCTAATGTGCTTTGTGAAATAGTGTGATGTGAATGTAAAAATTCCAAATTTAGAATTCTTGAGGTGGTTAGGGGTTATTATGATGGTTTGAGTATGCTTTTAGCTATGTGGGGTGACTTTTTGCATAGAATAGGGAAGTTTGCCTTAATGCTTTGTTTGTATTCTTGCTTGCTTTGTGAGATTTTTCATCTCCTCTTGTAAATGAGATTTGGATAGGGTTTTATAGGGAAATATTAGTCATGTGTTGGATTTATTCAAGCTAGGACAACATAATGAATAATAGGGATTAGATGAAAATGACCAATCGGGCTCAAAGTGAAAATGGATAGGATCATCAAAAATAGGACACCCTAGGGTCCAACACTATAGTCCAAGTATGGTTCTCCTATCTTATAGGCTCAAGACCTAGGAGAATATGATTGTCTTAGGAAATAAAGTTTGGATGAGGTGTAATGATCATTAATAAGGTTTCAAATGATTGGTAATGATCAAAATGATGTTTATAAGGGTCACAAGATCATGCAAAAAGGAGCTATGGATAGGGTGTCACAAGCCACACTCAAACTACCAATTTGGACATTTTATATGAATATAATGTCCATGTATGCATTTAAAATCAATTATAAACCTTTTATTAGAGGGAAACCCATGTGATAATGACACTACAACCCATGGCGAAATTGATACTGTTTTCCTCATGGGGGTTGGATTTCATCAAAGTCATGAACCCCAATTTATCAGTTGGCCACAACTTTATTCTTATAGACACATTATTACATAATTTGGTATGAGGTATTCACAAAAAAGAGAAGCATTGGTAATAAAGTCATCAAGTGTATTTATAACACCATAATCACTAGGTTTGAGGTCTAAGTCTCTTTGGTATGTGATAATGGTTCCACCTTTAAATCCACATAGTTTATAGAATGGGCATCTTAAAATGGTATCGCATTGAGGTTTTCATCCAATCACTATCCAAAAGAAAATGGATTAGTAGAGTCAAATAATAATAGTTTAATAAACAACATCATGATGTATGCAAGGGAGAAACCCTAGGAATGACACTCATTACTAAATTTTGCTCTATGGGATAACCACACTAGGTATAAAAAGTCCATCAAGATCTCTCCTTCATTTTTAGTTTATGGATTAGATCCATTCACATCAATCATGTCCAAGCTACCAAAAATATAAATTACTTCAACAATTTATGGATATGGATGGTAAATTAAATAATAGGATCTTGGATATCATTCAGTTAGAAGAATTCCAAGATGAGGTTCTATTAAGCTTAAATAGATATCAAGGTACTATCAATTGATGGTTTGGTAAAAGGGCTAAGAACAAGACCTTTAGGATCCATGATCTTGTATTAATGTAGGATAAGGCACACAATAATAAGGGCCAACACATAAAGTTTGATCCTCTCTAGATTAGCCTATATCAAATAACTAAGATCTTGGGCCATAAACCCTTTCACCGTAAGGACCTACAGGGAAATAACCTACCACTGTCGATAAACAAATAGTTCTTAAAGCATTATTTATCAGCTTCCCCATATAATGTGATTTTAAAATAACCTTGACAAAAGATGGTAACGTATATATTAGGTTAGTTTTATTTAGTTGTGTGTTTGATTTTTCCTACTATGTGATTTATTTATCTATTATTATATATTGTTTACTTTGTTATGTCCTTGAATAATTCATCTACCTAATATCTAGTCCCCGATCAGAATTAATAAAGTTATCCCCATTATGAGGGATCCCCAGAGAATAAAAGTTAGTCTCCACTCCAAGTAATGACCAAATCGTAGAAGTTATTATTGATTTTCAAAGGACCAATTTTGATTATTTGATCTAAATGTGTTAGGGATAATAATTAAGTTGTTTGCACTTTATATCTTGGAGGCCAATGATTCCCAAAGAAATGAGTGGATTTTTGAATAGCTCACATCCTAATAGATTCCACCAAGATACACTTAACATAACATCTTATAAAAAGGTAAGATCATTCAAGCCAATATAAAATATGTTAGGTATTTTAAAATTCCTCTTCACCTTATCAGCCTTGGCTTATTCTTAAACCCTCAATAGACAACACTACTAAATCTCTTCACAATAAACCTTGAAAGGAAGCTAGAAAAACATGTAGAATTTAAATTCTAAGTCTTCCTTGAAAGGGCTATTTAGGAAACCTCCATTGTAAAATTTCTCACCTATTTTGTAGTGGAAAAAGACCTTTTATGGGACCATAGGTATATTTTTTAGGATATGGATGCTTGGCTAATAGTAGAGCAATTCCCACACCATTCCCCTCCAAGACCTGAAACTATTAAGGCCCTTAATGAAGTATAATGCCCAATTTGAATTTGGTTGCTTAAGTTCAAAATTGGATAGGTTAATTAAAAATCACTTATTACACACATTGGTGGTATTATATAAGATAAAATCTCAGTAGATCACTTGCTACACATGACATTAGTGAAATATTTTATGATATGTATAAAGATCTCTCTTTTAGTTGATGTGTTGTGTTGGAATGAAGGATTAATAAGTTAGGTTATAATAAATCATCACTAATTTCCCCATAGAATTCAAATTTTTTTGTGGCTAACATAAGCCTCTTTTACAAAAATGGTAGACCCCTCTTTAAAAACTACAGGATCTAGAGTTATCAGACCTATTATCTCCTTTTGGTTAGTCTATTTAAACTAAGTCTTTAAAATCCTATATCATCCTAGTTTTCCCAAGTATGTGGTATTTTTAATGGCCAATTGATCTAGATTATGAACCTCAAAGGTATATGAAATAAATAATGCCAAATATCAATGATAATCCATAGTTAAGGTAGGCTTTTTTACTTTGAATATTTAATGTGATAACTTTGTATACTTGATCTCATTTGCAAATTCCTTGAGTCTTAGTCGCTTACAAGAGTCTCATCTCTCAAAGTACTATGTGGAACTTTAGATCTTAAAAATAATATAGGTGAGTAGTTAATTAGTTGCACTTCCTTTCTTTTCCACTAAGTCATTTTCATAGGGATAAACAATGTAGTGAACAAATATTATGTAGATGCCTATCAGTAGTTCCAAGACATGGATAAATGAAATAAAGCCACATGACCTATTAAAAGATGTGTCAATATCCAAAACCTAATAGAGATGTCTAATCCAAAGATCTCCTAATGTAATGAGTAAATTCTATGCAACCTAGGGTTAGAATCTATCTGTACTCTAGCTAATCAACCCATGCCAAAGTTACAATGTTTAGTCTCATAAACTTGATAGAGATGTTAGAGCCCAAGATAACCTAACCCAACCAAGGAGTGCCACATCAACCAAAGGTATAAAATTTAATCTCTTAGTCCTAACAAAGAGTTCAGATCCTATGAAATATTGACCAAATTAAAGGATGCCATGTGTGCTAAAGGTTTAAAGTGCCCAGATATAACCACTAAGTTTTACCTTATATTAGATCCATTAGTCTCCTAATCTTAACAGACATGCCAAAACATGAGAGTGCCTAAGGTAATGAGAAAATGTCATGCATATTGTTTTCAAATTAGTCAATCTCCCTAGCCTAACATAGATGTCAAACCTTGGTAGAGATTGATGTATCACAACATGACACATGGCATAATTGGCCATATTAATAGGTGGGGTCCCAAGGTAACAAAAGGGTCAAAATGAAGTAAAGGTAGATTTCAAAGGGATAATATAAGGATACAACATGTCCCTAATGTTAGAGGTATAATCACTGAGATGGGGGGTGTGCATCAATCATGCAAGATAATACAATTTAATTCTCAACTCTTAACTATTCAACATACAACAACTTGATCAAGCAACATAAACATTAAAGATCACACATCAAAAGCATACATCACATGAACATATCATATATGTGGAAAACCCTCTTGGGTAATAAAACCCACTAAAACCTACAAGATGGACTATAGTCCTATAAAACAAGATCCAACATCTAGACCAGCACCAACTAATCAAAGAACACCCATCCCTTTATTTAAGGAGATGCCCATCCCACAAGGAGGAAATGTATACACTTAAAAACATCCCTTAAACCATTTTTAGGTTGTCACACCAGGAATTATCTCTCAACCTTGACTTAGTTAACTCCTATATTAATCAAGTTGACCCTTCTTTACACTAATTGAATCAAACCACTCAATACCTTGCATTTTACCTCTTTTGCCTTAGAGGGTCAACCATCATCAGTTAGCCAAACCATTGATGGTTAGCCTAACCATCGATGTTTGGGTACCCTCACCCAATAAATTAGAAACTTCTAGCTATGAACAAGCTTACACTAATAAAATTGGCAACTTTCCCATCCACAAACTCATGAATTTATTTTTGTTAGTCCATCTAACTTATCTAAGACCAACTTAAAAACTTTCCCTCCCTCAATTTGGAAACTCTTTCTCCTCATTCAAGAATTTTTGTGCTATAAATACAAGGCTCCTGGAGAATATGTGAGACCAGAACATATGCACTTAGACTTTCTTATTTTTTTGCATGCATTCAACAACCCAAAACTCTGTCCATGTGATTCTCTCATCAAGGTGCCGTTACACTACCCACATTCTTCTAGGCATTCAACCATCCAAGTTTTCAAAGCAAAGGTACCTCACTTTGTTTTCTCTATTTCATTTTATCATTATTTGCTTATTTTAAGTGTGTTCTTTGTTGAATACTCTTCTTACCTCTTTTCCCTTACCCACACCACCCATATAACCTTTTTGGCCCCTTAGTTACCTATTTATATCTCATTTTTACTCCCCATCAAGTTTTTGATAGGTGATCGCTAATAGCTACCATAACCATCACCATTTATAACAATCATTGTCAGTTAACCAACCGTCGATGGTCAAGACAACTACCACCAGTCACCCTGACCATCGATGGTCACTATCACCCAAAATTATAGATTGTTATTCTAACCCTCCTTTTCACCTTCTCAGAGTTTTGGCCATCCCCTGACCTATACCTAAATAATTTTCTATTTTTTTTAGACCTAACCTGAACTTGTTTATTACAAGTAGATGACCCTATTAGGATTTGTACATGAGATAGATAGTGTCTTTGACCTTCCTATTATCCCCCAACCTCTATTCACTGATCAAAGTGACATTGCCTTTGAGCTATCCCTTTGAATTATGGCTCTCACACCCCATTTAGAGGACATAGAAGAAAAATTAGACATAATCCAGGAGGACATTGATGAGGCTACTACATTTTGGAACCATTATTTTGATATCATTGATCCTTCTATAGATTAGTCTTATTTTTATATTGTTCATCAGCATCATTTCATATCTACTATTTGTAATTTCATTTTTATCGATAAACTTGAATGTTGAATAAGGGATGACATCCATTTAAAGAAGCATATTCCTTTCTTGGGACTCGTTTCTCACTAGGCAACCCCTTACCTCTCTAATAACATATTTTTTACAAAGTTCATGTGATTTAAAGGTCATTCTTCCCTCACCAAAGAAGAGTTTTCACCTCATCTGGATATCAATGTGCACACTTTCGACTAGGTACACACCCCTTGTCTATTATTTCTCTCTTCTTTCAAAGTAAAAAGAATTAGAGTAAGTAATTGAGTGAAACATTCAGGCATACCTAGTGGGACCCCTTAAGGGTTGATAGTTATATTTATTTCATATAGTTGCATTAGTGAATCTCATGTTTATTTCATTTATTAAATTTTTTAAAGTCTAAAAAAAACAAAAGTTATTTTACTTTTATTTTATAAAATCAAAATAACACAACAAAAAAAGAGTTCAAAATTCATTCTAGGGATAGGTTGCATTGTCATCTTTAATTATTGCATTATTCCTTGTTTGCATTCAAGGAAACCAAATATTTAATTTCAAGCTATAATTAAGTGCATCCATTGAATTGCCTATTTAATGCTTAGTTCACCTAGATTAATTAATGGAATTTTGAATGAATCATATAACACAAATGTTACACTACCAAACCATTGCACCAAAGAATACATCAAAACATATTTGAGATAAGGCCCAGTAGAATTTCATCACCCTTTAGATCACCATACCTTACCTGGTGATCCCTCTTGGATTTTACCACTAAGGGGAGGATCCAATCCATTCTCTAGTGGAGTATAAACTCTAGACAAATGATATCTATTAGCTAAGTGGCCTAGCTCAGCTTCAGGTTCATGAAGTATGGGAAACAAGCCCCTAATACTAGGCCATGTACTCAGTCTAGTACAAAATTTTAAGCACCTAAACTTAACCTAAAACCATCCTTAGATGGGTTTTTAGTACCTAAATCATAAGCCATTTTCTCCTTTCACACTATTTAAGGCATAAGCCAGAAGTGATTTAAAATAAAAACTTGGATTAATTGTGCTTTTAGTGTGTTCTTTGTTTACTTTGGGCTTTTCTTGGATTTCTTATTAATTGAGGTGAAAGGTTCATTATCCACTTCCATATTTTTCATATGGTTTTGACCAGACAACAAGTGAAAAATCAAAATAATCAACCATCACCTTCATCTTCATCCATGGATTATACCTCAGATGTGGATAAATCTCCCCATGGTTCACCTCACCGTTCTCTTCCACCACCATCTCATTCAAGAATCCCAATTATATTTGAAGGAGATATAGACTTCACCACCTTTATATACAACAATATAACTACCTTGTAGCATTACCTTAACACCTTGCCTCATTATACCTATCTTGCTTTAGTTCCTTTTTCTAAACCTTCTCTTGGTATGCCATCCCGCCTCATGGTAGGAACCACTTCAACTTAACCATTAACTCAAACCTCTTCCAACATCCCATCCACCCAAACCCAAACCAACCTTCCACCACCAAACCAAACACCACCAGTTACACCTCATGGGGGTATAGCCTTACCATTAGTTACCTATGACCCATCTACTATGGCAGAATCTTCCATTTCAGCTCCTATCTTCCCTTTAGTTACAACCAATCCTTTGACCATAGTTCCACTTCAAAACTTAGTGCTCTCCATACCTTAAAACCTTCCTCCAATTAGCATTATGGTAATCACCCAATTGTAACCTTCCTAACTTCCTCCTACCTCAAGCATACCAACCACATCTTTTCCTTAACATGTGCCTATGACAACTTACCAAAATGTCCCTAACCTACAAGGGTGCATGCTGACCACCACCAACCCTTTTATACAAAATAGTTCTTATTTGATACCATCTCAACCTCTTGGCACTACCTATTAGTATGTGGCTTCATCCTTATAATATGCTACCTATTCATATGTTAATATAAACTAGCCTACATAAAATGTACCTCTTAATTATTTGGTTTCTCAACCCCAGCTTGACCTAATAAAAATGCTCATGGATAAAATGACTAGTTTGGAGTCATCTGTTTCCACCTCAACCAATCATTTTCTTATGACCAAATTTGTAAGGAACCTATCCATCCCTCCATACCTATTCATCCTTATCCTTCTCAATGGGATTTTCCCAAATTTTCTAAATTCCAAGGTAAGGAGGATCCTCAACAACACTTAAGAGTGTTCTAAAATGTATGTTAATTGATCACTTATGATGATGCTCTTCTCCTCTGAACCTTTCCCATGTCATTATCTGGGGCCACCCTTGACTGGTATAGTGATCTTCCCACTCATTTTATCTTTTCTTTCTCTTAGTTGGCACAAACCTTTTTGGAACACTTTTATGTAAACATATCTAAAAAGGTTTCCATTATAGACCCATACTCCATCAAATAGTTTGAAGATGAGTCCATTATTGATTTCATTTCTATATAGAGAGGTCTTATTAATCAACTCACTTTACCATTACCTCAACCTAAATTAATCAAATTGTTTTCTTGGGGTTGTGATAAACACATTGCTCTAAGTCTCCAAGTCTAAACCTTTAGATCCTTTGATGAAGCTTTTACTATGGCCTGTAAATTGGAAAATTGTGCTATTGATGAAGGGAAGTTAAAGCTTCAACATAAAAAATTTAGTTTCAAATCCATGGAGTTAACTTCGACCAAAACTATAAACCCAACCAATTCTAAAGTGAAAACATCAACACATTTTATCATTCTTAAAACTGCACCTCCATGCATAAATTAAACACCTCCAACCAACAACCTTTCCAATCACTAAAACCATACTCAAAATTGGGTTATTTCAAAACCATTTACCCTAAATGGAGAATCTTATACATCAGTGCTGGATAAAATACTCAAGGCCAATATAATCCAAGTTCTACCCATCAAACCCATTCAATAATTTGATACTTCTCACCCCCTTCCTAGGTGGTATAATGAGAATGATCATTATGACTATCATCAGGTTGTTGGACATAATACTGATAGATGCAATACTTTCAAAAGCATTGTCTAAGACCTAATTGATAAAGGGGAGCTTGTGTTTGATAACCCAAATGCTGCTTCAAACCAATCCCTTGATATTTTTTGAAAACCATTTCCATACCATCCACCTTTAGCCCAACACCATGAAAACCAACCCGAATCCTCCAATTGACATGAAGCACATGTAATCAATGTCATTAGTAATGTTCCCATTTTTGAAGAAGTTATTACTTCTATCACCCAAATTAAGGAGAACCACATGCCACTAACCCCTTCAAATGCCCAAATGAAGGAAGTGACTATCCCCTCCACTTCCTTAGATGAAACCATGGTTTCACCCACCCCTCCTATAGTGGAAACACCTAAGGAGATGGTCACTCTATTGACCATTTTATTAACTCCTCCAATCTAACTTAAAAAACCACTTATTCCTTTAGACAACCAAACCAAGGAGGAAGCTAAACCAATAATTCTTCCAAAAACCATTACCCTTACCACACCAACTATAAAATCAATTGTATCTTCCCTGACAGCCATCTCTCAAGAGACAATACCCATGTCTACCCAACCATTGCCTTTGGAACCTTCCACCAAGGATAACAAAACTAAAACAACTCCTTTTAATCCCCAAAGGGTTTAAACTTTGAAGCTAATGATTAGGGAATAATTCATGTTTATAAACCCTTCTCCTAGCTAGTTCAAAGTTTGGAGTTCACCTCCCAGCCTAACTTTGTTAGATCTACCTTTTGGCATCAGCTTGGACTCCTGTATCAAAATAAAACTGAACATTCTACTTCACTATAATTCACTCTCAAGCTTATTGTCACAACTCCACCAACTACTCCTACTAAAGTTAACAAAGGAACACCTCAATTACCCCTATCTAAAATTACTAAATCACCCTATCCTTCTTTTACCAAGCCAATCAAGATGTTGGGGATCCTTCCCACACCAAATCCCACTCACCCTCCTTTGATACTGGATCTAACCATACCAATCCAAACAAAACCTAATCCAAGTAAGCCCATTAAGAAAGAGGGATTGCCTAGACCTCAACTTTGAGGAAGAACCATACTAGCCCCTTCTCCTTTACCTTCTATTTTAAGACCACATCCTTTCACCATTCTTATAACCTACTCTTCCTCCAAAAAACCATCTCCCTTTTCTTTACCTATAATAATCCCATCTCCTAGTTCAACATCATTCCTTGCCAATCTTTCCCCATCCACCTTCCCATCTATCAAACCCTTCTCATCTAGACCCCCAATTTCTAAACCAATTACAACTAAGACAATTCATTTAAAACCTCTATCCAGGCTTACCCCACCAACTATACCTCTTATTAAAAATCCCTTACCCAACAAGAAATCTAAACCAAAAACCCAAACCCCAACATCCCCAAAATGTTTATTAGAATATTGTATAATAATATTACAAAGTCTCCTGCAAGCTTCTACCATTAACTTACCCCCCATTAAGCCTTTTAACCCCACTCATCAAAATCCAACCTAGTTTAATGACAATCTAATTTGTCTTTACCATAGAACCCCTAAACATGATATAGATAACTATAAATATCTCCAAACTATCATTCATGGCCTTTTGGAGGAGGATGATCTATTGGATGAATCTTCTTTAAGCCCTTTACCTCTTTTACCACCTATCCAATCCTCCTACCAATCATCTCCTTCTCTATTCCCACCAAAGAGTGTAATAGAGGAATCAAAGCAAGTAGTTGTTTATCTTATCCATACTATTTATATGGTAACTCAATTTAAATACCAACACAAGGACAAGAGTAAAGGGGTCCAACAAAATGAAAAGGGTAAAGCCAAGGCCACCATTACATGGTCTTATCTTTCACCTCCTCAACCAACTAATCAACCAACTAAGCAAACCTAATATATTACACCTTCACCTTCATGACCATCCAAGCTTAAAGTCTCTATTTTGGAAGCCCCTTCCTCTTATATTAAATCTTCATTTGTCTAACACCTGGTGATAGAACAACTTCACCGAATGCCTATCAAAATGAGTCATTATGAATTAATTATCACCTCACCTCAACATCATCAAGCTTTAATAAAATCAATATGTTCCATACAAGTTTAACTAGATGATCCCCAACCTCTTGCATCTTTGATTGGAGTTGTCTAATACATTACTAGTGTCACCTTTCAAGAATCTAAAATCCCACCATATCATAATAAAGATCTTGATCACCCTCTTTTTATCATAGCATCCATCAATCATACACATGTAAAAAGGGTCATGATTGATGGTGGAGCAAGTATCAATATAATCTCCTCCCACGCTTATGATCAAATCCAACTACCTAGAAACATCATGTCAAAAATCTCAATGATTCCTTGATCATTTAATGATACCTTGTCCTCTACTCTAGGGATAGTTATTCTCCACATCCATTTGGGGCCTCAATCCCTAGATCGAGCACCCCTTTCAATCCACATTTCAATGAATTACACTTGGGGAATATCAACTTTTAGATTTGGACACTTTTCCCTCTCCACATGATTTTGGGAACCTTTAGAATGATCCATATTATGATCCCAATATTGGTACCCTTGTCCCCTTTGGTTTTCTTATTAATATAATGTGTTTTGTCTATGCGAGACTTGATAAATTACTTCTTGCACCCACCACCATGCCTTCTATTCAGTCATTCACTTCTAACTTTTCATATCTTAACAACCTGACCTTTGGCCAAACATACCTTCATTGATGTACTTGGAAAGGGTTTGGGTTTGGACTCTATGAATAAGGACCCCATGAAATTTATACTATCAAAACTCAAAAACCTCATGAGTTCTTTGGTGTAGGGTATGTTCCCCCAGAAGATTCCATACCAACCTCATCAATTCCATCTCTCCCATTTGGAGAACGACAATCCTCACCAATTCCACCTCTCCCATTTAGAGAACTACTAGCCTCACCAATTCCACCTCTCCCATTTGGGGAACCACAAAACTCACCTCTCCCTTTTGAGGAACTTCTACCTTCATCAACCTCACATTTTGAATTTGAATAACCTCTACCCTCACCAACTCCATTTGAAGATAACAACATCATCCCACCTAACTTTTTTTTTTGGATCAACATCATTAGTTTAGGTCCCCTGACTTATTAACAAAGGGGTCAAGCTAAAATCGTTCCTCTCATCCACCCCAAAATGACCATGCATGATTATCTTACCATTAACACCATCCAATTTCAAAATGACAAATCTATTCTTACCTATGTGGGTGCTAAGGATTCTTCTCTTCAAAAATCCCTCCCTCCTAAAAACAAAACAACGCTAAATGAATCAACCACAGACATTAATTTGGGTACTTAGGAAAACCCTCATATTGTCAAGACTAGCCAATCCTCAACTCTTAAGGAATAAATAAACTATATAGCCTTCCTTCATGACCATATCATAACATTTACTTGGTCTTATCAAGATATGCCTAGTATTGATCCATCTATTACTCTTCATAACATCGTCACTCATCCTAAGGTTAAGCCAGTCCAAAATAAAACTTCATCAAATCCATCCTTATATATATCTCCTTATCAAAGAAGAACTTCAGTGCCTTCTATTTTTTAATTTCATTCAACCCATTGACTATACACAATGGGTCTCTAAAATTGTTCCTATCACCAAACCCACTGGGGGACTTTACTTTGTGTTGATTTATAGGATCGTAACCTTGCATGCCCCAAAGATGACTTTCCCCTATGTAGCATTGACCAAAATGTTGATCTTACCTCTAGCCATGAAATGTTATCCCTCATGGATGGATTTTTGAGATATAAATAAATCTTGATTGCCCACCCAGATCAACATAATACATCTTTTATCACCCCATGGGGAAATTTCTACTATCGTGTCATGCCTTTTGGCTTAAAGAATGTAGGAGCCACATATCATCAAACCATTACCTATTATTTTCATGACCTCATTCATATAATATTTAAATAATATGTTGATGTTTTGCTTATAAAATACAAACATCACCAAGATCACCTCATTGTTTTATCCATCATCTTTGAAAAACTTATCCATTATCATGTCAGGCTCAATCCAAAGAAATGCATCTTTGGGGTCTTCTTAAGAAAACTCCTAGGCTTCATTATTTCCTTTCATGAAATATAAATATACCCTAAAAAAGTTAGATCCATTCTATAAATACCTCCTACTAACTTAAAACAACTTCTTAGCCTACAAGGTAAACTTTAGTTAATCCACCTTTTTATCTTCTAGCTATCTGATCATTGTCAACCCTTTCACCACCTCCTAAGAAAAGATACCTCTTTTAAATGGACCAAATAATGCCAATAAGCCTTTGATGTAATAAAGGAGTTTCATCTTTCTCCACCTATCCTTATTCCCCTAAAGGAATATCAACCCTTCTATTTATACGTATCTACCACTGATCATTATTTGGGAGCCATGCTTGCTCATCATAATTACCAACATAAGGAGTAGGTTGTTTATTACATTAGTGACACCCTCATTAGATATGAAACCTAATACACCCATCCAAAAAAACTCTACTTTGCCTTAGTTTTTTTCACCTCTAAACTTCATCACTATCTTCTTAACCATAAAGCCTATATCCTTACCAATACTAACCTCCTCAAGTATATGTACTCTAATCCATATCATAACCAATGTATGCCTAAGTGGTTCATAATTTTAGACGATTTTTATCTTGATTTTATTCTATAAAATTCCATTAAAGGATAGGTCATTGTGGACCAACTAGCTGAGGCCCCTCTCCTAGATAATGAAACTCCTCTTTTTTCCTTTCTGGATGAGTCTATAACTACTCTTTCTTTAGAAGAACCCACCTATTAAATGACCATGTATTTTGATGTTTTCAAATGTCAAAATGGTGGGCATTCCATCATAGTCCTCATTCCCATTAATATATAACCTCTTCCTCTTTATTTCAAACTTGAATTTGAACGCACCAATAATATAGATAAATATGAGGCCTTGATCATAAGTCTCTAAACTACCCTAGCCTTAGGAATCATAACTATACATGTCTTTGGAGATTCTCAACTTATTATCAACTAAGTCACAGGATATTATCAATGAAAAAATGATGTTATTATGAAATATGAATAACTTTTTTACAAACTATTAGCATCATTTAACCATTATACCATTCAATTAGTCCCTAACTCTATAAACAAATTTGTAGATATAATGGCTTCCTTTGCATCCCAAATTCCATCCCAACCTATTGACTCTAAACTATTTATCAGCATACACCACTTTATCACCCCATCTTACCTTAGTCTCAATATTCCTACCATTTTCTAAGTGGAAACATCACATTTAGACATTCGGTATGACCAAGTCTTTGACTACCTTAGTGTTGGTGTCCTTCCACCCAATATTTTAAGAAATGCTCATAGATATTTCATTCAAATCACCTCTCACTACTTAATACTATGGGTATTTTTTTATAAACAAGACTTTAATGGCCTCCTTCTTTGATGCCTTCATAATAATGAAGCCTCTCATGACATTAAGGAAGCACATGATGGCATATGTGGAGGACACTTTAGTGGTTTGACTATTACAAATCATATTATTTGCTTGGGATACTATTGGCTTACACTTAATCAATATTGTAGTGACTATGCCAAAAAATGCATCAAATTTCAACAACATGGTAACCTCCATCATGCACCTCCTCATGGTCTCTAGCTATCAGTAAATTATTGGTCATTCTTGTAATGGGGTCTTGATCATATTGGTGAGATCAATCCTTATTCCTCTCAATGTCACCAATATATTATCACTGCCATAGATTATTTCACTAAATGAGTGGAAGCCATTCCATTGATCTCAATCAATGCTAAAAAAATCATTGACTTCATTACCCATCACATCATCGACCACTTCGGTGTTCCTCATAAAATCATCACTAACAATGGAAAATCCTTCAAGAACAAAAAGGTCTAGCAACTTTTTAAGGATTTTGGCATTGACTTAAGTTTCTCTTCCCCTTATCATCCATAATACAATAGATAGGCCAAAGCTTCTAACAAAACCCTCATCAAAATTCTCACCAAGGTGGTCATGCTTTGGGTAAGGATTGACACCTCCATATCCCATTTTCTCTATGGGCCTATCGCACTAATATCCGAACTACTATGGGTGCTACACCTTTTTCTTAGGTCTTTGGAGCCAAGGTAGTTCTACCTCTTGAAGTCTAAATTCCATCTCTCTATATATCCTTGCAGTAGATTCTTTTTGAAATTGATTATCATCAAGAATGCTTATCACACTTAGAACTCCTTGATGAATGTCACCTTATTTCCCTTAATCACCTTCATATCTATCATTATCATATCAAGTGAGCCTATAACAAACATTTGAAAACATGAGAATTCAACATTGGAGACCTTTTCCTCAAAGAAAACCATGTCACTAACATGGAGAAAACTAAAAGGGGTATGTTTGCCTTTAACTAGCTTTGACCCTATATTATAACCCACAAGTATGGATCATGAACTTATCATTTATCCTCTCTTAAAGGAAAACTAGAATCTAAGCCTCTAAATGCTTCACATTTATACCCTTTCTAGTGATAAGGCCTCTCTAACACACCCTGAAATCTAACTTAAGCTCATCCTTTGATTTTAACAACTTCTCACTTCCTTAATCTTCTTGCCCTATTCCTCTTAGTGACATGTGGTTACACTAGATCTATGTGATTATACATCAAAGAATTTTCATCCAACCTTAAATGTGGGAACCATAGCTCTACCCATGGCATGGTTATCATGGATACTTTTCATCTTTTGTTAGATGGAATCCCATGACCACATGTTATTTAAGACCCCTTTTTATTATCACATAACCACCATATTGAGGTATAAACTTTCCCTTATAAATGGTTTCACTCTAAGCTTAAAATAGATGCGTCCATGTCTAAAACAAAAGTTCAAGATATTTGGGATACATATTATTTGGTCCATTATCCTAAGAAAAAGAAATAGACCACTCCCTCAAAGGATGGTTGTCACCTAAATGATAAAATGATAGACTTCTCCCTCAAAGGATAGCTGTCAAAACTCAGACCTAGAGTACTCCCTTAAAGGACGGCTAAGCTAACATGATAAATAATAATAGCCACAATCAACTTTACTTTGTCAGTCAATGAAGCTTCCCACCTTGATCAACTTCACCTCTTTTAAACAATAATACATGACCCTATAAAAATTCAACATTATCCCAAATGGACCATAATCAATTTTGTTTTAATATTGGTATACTTCCTACATTGATTAGTCTACCCCCTCAATGACATGGACTAGTTTGTTTTGGTTCTAGATGTCACCTAAGTAAAGGGGCAGGTGATCCCATATATGGTTCCCTACCTAACACTTATTCCTTTACCTATTTATCACTACCCTCTTTTTATCATATCACCTCTATAAATCAAAGGATGTTGAGCTCACTTGGCACATGGTGTTTATATGACACACCTTACTACTAGGGAAACACTAATTTTATGTGCATAAAGAGTTCACATTCATTAAACTCATATCCTCTTTATGGGGCATATTGAGATAATTTCTAATGACTCTATAATACCCCTCTTTTTTATTACCCATACCTACCATACCTATCAAAACCAAAATCAATCCACAAAACAAAGCATTAACATTCAAAATTAGCCAACTTATCATACCTAGCTAACATAATTAAACAACCTCACCTCAAAACATTAAATTATCCATTATGAATAACATTATTAAAAAATACTTTCTCACATACCTATATAAATTAACCAACCATTAGCATTAATGCATCATAGCATAATTAACATTAAAGAATAACCACATACATAATCATGAAAACATACCCATCCAATAAAACATTAAATATCACCAACATAACATATTAAAATAAAAATATATGTGTATGTGTGTGTGTGTAATGTCTATACATCATACATTCTACTCATAATACATCTCACATCTTCATCACAGAGGCCAGTATCAAAACAAGGATGATATACATATCATGGCCCTAGTAGACCACTACCACTAGCCCTGATAGTACCTATATCTATACCTCCACCTATACCTATACTAGGTGGAGGCCCTACTAGCCAACCCACTACCCTGGGGTCCCCAAATTGATCCCACCTAAAAAACTCAACTTATACTCTGCCCATCTCAATTCATTAGGGCACTATGATAACACAATGCTATCATAATACCTCAACTCGTATAGAGCTACATGATAATGAGATTATGTGGTATATTTGGGAGTTATTATACCTATCACTTTTCCATTGGTTCATCATAAATAATCTCTCTTGGGTCACCAAATCAATCAATACCCTCACCTAGTCTCAGTCCCCTATCAATGCCATCACCTAACCCTGTAAGATGGCCATCTACCCCTGTAAAGTTATGATCTATACACAAGCCTAGTCTCTTTCCACTATGACTCCTCATACCTAACCCTAAAGAGTCACAACCTATCCCTATAATTTGGCTATCTAGGCCTATGTTATTACTAGTGTCATTGCCACATGTGGGTCCCCCTGTGTTGGCCCTTGTCTTTGATCTACATCCATTAGGGCCCTATCATCATCTCCCAAACCAAAATCCATCATAGTATATATACCCTAAAACCACATAGGGTAGTTAAGTGTCATCTTGACATCATCACCTCCCCTTAATAATAGCTCCTCAAAATCTAAAACCTCATCCTACGGTTGTGGCTATAGAAGTGGATACTCTGAATCCTCCCTCCTATACCATACAAAATTAGGAGAGATCTCCTATATAAATCTAAACTGTCACCTTACCCTCTCTAATGAGATATGCTCAATCTCTCCCTCCCATCACTTTTAGATCCACCTCTATCTTTGTAAAGATAATGTATGATGCTAGTATCCCTCTCATCCAGGCCACTCCCTATATGGCCTCCATTCTATGTCTCCATCCACCAAACCCCCCAATGCATCTTTGAACTAGTGTAGGTCACGTGTACCACTACCTACCCCTATCAGGGCCCTCTCTCTCCTCCATTAATAAAATTTGACCCTATAATCCATTATTAATAACCCCCTAGCTGAGAAACCCAATAGTCACAAAAATCATATGTGCTCATATGCCAAATAATGTAGCACACACCCCACAGTGATGCCATACCATTTGTGTGCCTAAAACCCCCATAACTCCCTATATATCTATATTATTAATATATTTCCCCATCTAAACATAACTCTACCCCAAATATAAATCCACTAACAACCCTAATAACACACCAGGGTATCTCCCTCTAATCAAATCTAGCAATGCATAATAGGCAACTATTAACTACAACATAGTCAACAAATGTCTATCCCCTTGGGCTCTCTAGTATAGTGGTATGATACTGATGCCTCCAACATGAAACTCTATCACATTGACATCATCCCAATATAGAATCTCCAAGCACTCATCAATCTCATCCCCCTCTATTTGATAAATGGGATCTCCTTAAATTAGTAACTATGTAATCTGGTGAACATCATACAATAGTATCATCATCTCTCCTATTGATAACCAAAAATTATTAGTCACTAGGTCCCATCTCTTGATGAGGGAAAATATCATAGCATCATCCCTCAAAATAAATTGGTAGTGGCACATCCACCCAAAACCCACCACCTCCATATAATTTCAATCTTTAGTTGTCATCACATCTGAAACTAATGGGAATATCTCAACAGTACGATCCCATAACTGAATTTGCTCTCATACCTACAAACAACCATGTCATTAATTAAGTACAAACCTATCCTTCTAAACATGAAAATTAAAATAATTGATAAACTTCCCCTACCTTTCTCTCTAACAAACACTATTTGAATCACCTACGTACCCTTTCTTTTTCACCCCGATATTGACTATCCTCTTCCACCTACCCACACACCATTCTAAACCATACTTTCTCATATATAAAACAAACCTAAAACCTAAAACCTAAATGTAAACCTTAAACCCTAAATCTAAACCTCAATAAAGCCCTTTTGTTACCTTTCAATGATTCTACCAAACATCAATTTTCCCCTAGGGTAATTTTATACCCCTAGGGTCAATCAATGCTAGTTGGGTCAACCATCGACAATCACGTACAGGTGATCATTGGTCATGGGCCTCAACCCTCCAACTCCCCGACCCCAAAACACCCAAAAACAACAAAATCCCACTCCTCTCTACATTTTCTCTTATTCCCCCCTCATCAATTTTAGTCAGTTTCCTACCCACCCCTCCTTTTTCCCCTCATGGTAACACAAATTGATCAAAAAGAACCTAAAACCTAGGTTTCATTTTCACCCAAATATCCACACTGTGTAAAATTTTACGTCTTAATTAAAACTCTTATTAGCCTCTATTAATTTTTAAAATAATACCCACCTTATTTCATGATCAATGGCACCTCCTCAAGCCATGCCCTACTACTAGTGTGTCTCTAGGGTCTATCTCTCCTGTCAACACACTCTCAATGAACCAATCTCCTCTTGACACCTCACCTAGATTCCATACACTCACAAAGGCTCTCTATATACTATGCTCAAATAGGACAAAATACCAAAATATCACATGTAAGTAATGATAAACTATTTTCAATTACCTTTTTGACCATTGATTTAGGGTTTATGCCCAACTATCGATAGTTATCCAACTATCAGTAGTTGACCCTAATCATCGATGATTATCCAACCATCATTGGTTGACCCTCACCATCACTAGTTCACCCTCATTGTTGATGGTTAGGGTGGCTTATTCTTTTTTTTTCCACCTCAATTTTTACTACTTTACCTATTATCTCTTCATGAGATCCACCTTGCCACCTTGAGCTGAACTTAACTTCCAAGAACTACATTTGGCCTGAAGTCCATGCTAGATGCATTATCCATGGGACTATGTAGGCAACATCCTCTTGCCTTAGGCATTAGGAGTCAACTCAACCACAACCCAACCCAACCAATCAACCCATTTGTCTATTTCCATCATGACATCGACCACTTTTTTTTTTTGAACACACCTATACATACACCTTCCACTGACCTTGATTTAATCATTATTGACCACTTCGACCAACTTGGCCTTATTGAACTTATTTTTTGCACCACTTTATGTGTAACCAGACCATTTGTGTTTTTCTTGGTAGCACTTCCTACCCTAGATACCTACATAAAAATTGACCTTTTCTAGGAGATTTGATATGTGTAGCCTAATTAGCTATGACCCATGCTAGGGACTGGTTACCTTATCACTTTTTTTAGAACCCGACCTTATTATTATCAACATTGACCATTTTGTGTCTTTACATGATTTTATGACCTTATCATCTCATTACAAATTATATGTGTACTTACATTTCCATACTTTAACCTTATTTTCTTTTGTCAAACCATGACCCAATTGCCATCTTACCTCATCAACTCGTAGTTTGAGGGGGAATACCCTCCTCCCATACTCAGGGCAACTAACCCTAAATTTTCAAATTTACATTTTTTTATATATCTTTACTTACTTAAGGCTACACAATAAAAAGGGGAAAAATGTAGGCACTTAAAAATGTCCCTCAAACCATTTTTTAGGTTGTCACACCAGAACCTAGCTCTCATCCCTAACCTAGTTAACTCCTTTATTAACCTAGTTGACCCTTGTTTACACAAACTTAAACAAACCATTCAATACTTTGAATTTTACTCTTTTCTTACTTAGAGGGTTAACGACCAATGGTTAGCTAAACCATAAATAATTAGCCTAACCATTGATGATCAGGTACCCTCACCTATAAAATTAGAAACTTCTAGCTATGAACAAGCTTGCACTAAAAAAATTGGCAACTTTACCATGTACAAACTCATGGATTTCCTTTTTTCAAGTCATCACACTTATCTGAGACCAACTTAACAACTTTCCCTCCTTAAATTTGTAAACTCTTTCTCCTCATTTAGGAAGTTATGTGCTATAAATACAAGGCTCATGGCGGAGATATGGGACTAGAACTTGTTCATCTAGACTCTCTTATTTTCTTTGCAAACATTCAACAACCCAAAAATTTATCCATGTGATTCTCTCCTCAAGGTACCATTATCATTCCTACATTCATTTAGGAATTCAACCATCTAACTCTTTAAAGCAAAGGTACCTCACTTTGTTTTCTCTATTTCATTTTATCCTTCTTTATTTATTATAAGTGTGTTCTCTATTGAATACTCTTCATGCCTCTTTTCCCCTACTCACACTACCCATATAACCTATTTGTCCCATAAATTGCCTATTTATAGCTCATTTTTACTCCCCATCAAGTTTCTAATAGGAAACTAACAATAGTTGCCATAACCATCACTAGTTATAGCAACTATCATTGGTCACCCAACCATCGATGGTCAGGACAACCACTACTGGTCACCTTGATCACTGATGGTCACTGTCTTCCAAAATTATAGATTGTTATTTAGACCCTCCTTTTCACCTTCTTAGACTTTTGGCCATCCCCTAACCTATAACTAAACACTTTTGTAGTTTTTTTTGGATTAGACCTTAACTTGTTTATTACATGTAAATGACCCTAGCAAGACTTGCACATGAGATATATAGTGTCTTTGACCTTCCTATTATCTCTCATCCTCTATTCACTTATCAAAGTGACATTACCTTTGAGCTATCCCTTTGCATTATGGTTCTCACACCACATTTGGAGGATGTAGAAGAATAATCATCCATAATCCAAGAGGATATTGATGAGGTTATTGCATCTTGGATCCATTATTTTGATAACATTGAACTTGCATAGATTAATATTCTTTTTATATTGTTCATCAATATCATTTCATATCTACTATTTGTAATTTCCTTTTTATTAATAAACTTGAATGTTGAACAAGGGTTGACATCCATTTAAGGAAGAATACTCCTTTTTTGGGAATGGTTTCTCACTAGGAACCCCTTACCTCTCTATTAACATATTTTTTACAAAGTTCATGGGATTTGTAGGTAAATAAGTAAGCATTCAATTTTGAGAGAATTTAGAGAAAGACTCTAAGGGGTTTTAGAATATGGAGTGAGGAAAATAATAATATTATTATTAATTAAATAAGGGAGTAGGTTTAAATAATAAGGAAAATAAATGGTATAAACGGAAAACTGAGAGGGAAAATAGAAGAAGGATGTATGAAGATAAATAGATTGGGGAGTTGAAAAAGAAGGTGGGAAAAATAGGTTCAAGGAAAAAATAATTTGGTAGAATAGGCTACTTCTATAAAATGTTACTGGGTGGAATACAATTAAAGAGCAAGGTTATTATAGTGTATAGGTGGGTGTAGGTTGAGTAGGGAGAATCAATGGAAATTATTATTTGGGAGGTAGGTCACATGAGAGGGTATAATTAGCATCCACACATGGGTACCCTAAATATTCTAGTTGAAGGTGCTTTTAGTTTTGATTCTAAAATCCTTTAAGGTTAGAGTAAAAGGGGTTTGAAATAGGTAAGACAAAATGGGGTGGGGAAGGAATCTTCATTCTGATGACTTACCAGTGCTCAAGCTTATTTATTGATCATATGAGCCTATGGACTTGAACAATAATGTTATAGAGATGTAGGATTGGTATATATCCTAAATTTTAATGGAAGACCTATGAGGACCTAACATGTGATGTGTCATGATCATATAAGAGAAAAATTGGTAGAGGGTTTAAAAGGGAAGAAGATGATAGGTATGGTGAAGGGAGAAGCTAGGGACAAAAAAGAGGATATAGGCTCAACATGCAAAGGAATTAAAGTAAGAAATGGAGGTACCTAAAGTAATAAACCTAACTATATTTCATTCATTGAGGTAAGGGTGTGGAAGACATGAAGAAGTAGACAAGGAGATGTACGTAAAAATGGTACAAATGGTGACTACAATATAAGGAGATGGAGGTTAAATGCGAGAAAATAAAGGAGATCCAACAAGGGATGAGGTGAAGGTGGACCATGAGATGGTTGAAGATATAGGTAGAGAAAACAATGAGGTCATAGATAAATATGAAGGTGGGGAAGGATGGCAGGAGCCAGGCATGAACATATAGGTCAGGAAGAACAAGGAATGTCATCAAGGGAGATGAAAAAAATGAAATGAAATGGAGGAAAAAGAAGAAAAATAAAAGGTAGAAGATGGGGGTTGAGAGATGCACTATAGAATGATATATTGGAGAATTGAAAATGATAAGGAGATAAGTGTAACAATCATGAAGGGTAAGGGGAGGATGAAAAATATGGGAGGCCATGAAAGGTTTAGAAAAAATACCAAGGAGAAAATAATTTGGTGATGAAAATTAAAAATAACAAGATACATGGAAGAAAAAATAGGATAAGAAAGGATTTAAATGAGGACATAAATATGATGATAGGAGAATGAAGATGTAGGTGGTATCTTGACTAAGTAAGCATGGATCATGATAAGTAGGGGAAAAAACAATAAACTAAAGTAGATGGTGGTTTTGGAGATGATAATGGGATGGAAAATGGGAAAGGGGTTAAGAAAAATAAAGAGAAGTGAAGGATGGGTGAGTAAAAAGATAAAGAGATAAGGTATGTTTCAATCATCTTGTTAGAAGAGGTTGGCAATTTAAAAAGGGGTGAGATGGTGAAGAAATAGGGGAACACAATGAAAGGGCATGCAATTAAAATAAGGGATGATATAAAGAAAAAGAAAGAATTGAAGTAGGGATACAAATCAAAAATACTCACACAGATGCAAAAGATAAGTGAGTACCGAGATGGAAAGAAGAAAATAGGAATGCAAAAGGCAAAAGGCAAGAACTGAGAAGAAGAAAAGAAGCAATTATGGAAAGCTTCTCAAAGGATAAATACATAGGTAGAAACTAGTTGTGGAGGAAAAAATTAAGACAAAAAGGATGAAAGGATGGAAAAAAATAAAATAAGAAGAATGTAAAATGGGTACGATGGGAAGAGTGGTGAAATGATAGACAATGGTGGTGCATGTAAAGAAAAAGTATAATAATAGAAGAAACATAAATCGTACAAGATGCACATTATTATATGGAATTGGTGAGGAAAAGAGAGTGATAAAGAGGGTACAACAAATAGCCAAGGGTGAGGGGAGATGATGAGGATGATGAAAGAAGATAAAGGGGATAAAGGGAAAGGTTGGTAATAAGTGAAGAGAGGGACAAAAAACATGAAATAAGGGCGAGAAAGTGAGTTTTAGAACATACGCAAGGAAAGGTGATGGGGAGATTAGTGAAGTAGAGTAGGTGGTGGCTTAATGGGAGATAAGAGGGGCCAATGAAGAAGGCTATAAATCCTTGTGTTAAAATAGATTGACAAGCTAGAAAAGTTATTAAAAGAGATTGGAAAGTTGAAGGGATGGAGATGGTGAGGATATAGGTAGAGAAGTGGAGGAAGATATTTTAGGTGAGAAGGGAAAAAAATAAAGGATGTAGCTAAGTTGACCTCAGTAATTGAGCATTGCCTACATGGTCAAAAAAGACCTCAGGCCAATGTAGTTCTCCCAAAAATTGGAGAAAAATAAATAGAAAGTATTATATTGTGTTAAAACATAAGGATGCTAAAGAAATAATTTAAATCTTCCTTGATGTAGGACACCCTAAGCAATAGGTCACTATTAGCAGTGGAATTAAGTGAGAATAAAAAGGAGATGGGAATTAGTTGTTAGTGGCTAAGCTGATCATAGAAGTGAAGCAACACCTACATAGTTCATGAACATTAGGCCAATATAGTTCAACAAGGTTTGGGTGAGTGGTGTTCAAATTGTCTGCCCTAATTTGATGGACCACATGGGTTGGTTTGCGATGGTAGATAAGGTTTTTTAAAATAGTAGTTTTGGGTTTTGGTGAAGGTGATGGTGAAAGCATATGGCATATGTTGGTGAATAGTTACCATAATGATCCCACATTTAGTAGGATGAGAGACATGGATGGGTAAGGTAGGATAAATAATAAGGAACACAATGATAAGAACCACAAATGACATTCAATGGAGCTAATCCAAAGAATTGGTGACATTTTAAGGAGGTTATACCTTCAAAAATTATGCAAAGGTATAAGCATAGTTTTGGTAGCTATTGTTACGAGCTGAGTTTTAGGAGGTGGGTGTTGATAAAGATCTATATAATCCTATTGGTGAAAGGTCATCATCGCTACGAGCCAAGTTTTAAGGGAAGTAGCGAAGTGACAACCTATAAAGAATTTATTTGATGGCCAAGTAGATTTTACAAGGTATAAAATTGGTAGGGTGGTGAATGATAGAGGATGGATTGTGCTTGACCTAAGAGCTACATGGGTAGGCTAGATGAAAGGCAGCCATGTATGTATCCTTTATCCTAGTTCCTTAGAACCAATGACTTGGGGTTCCACTTAGAAGAGGCCCTGGTAATAGGGAGCTACGTGGTCTAGGATATTGGTTATATATTTGGATTAGTCGAGGGAGCTTCTACAATGGTAAGCATTTAGGAGTTACCACCACCAATAATAGTGGTAGTTTTGAAGTCATGATCATTATAGTGGCCCATGGTTGGAAGCTAATTTATGTCAACCAAGCTAAATTTGATAATGATGCAAATGACCACTAGGCCCATAATGACCGAAAGATGACAAAGTAAGGAGAGATATTGAATACATATCAGACGATAAGGAAAATAAAAAGATATCATGATGGTGCATAATGGATTTATTAACATGACCAATTAGATCAAGGGTGATATGTCCATATGAAAAGGTAATTAGACATGACTATTTCAAGTGGGAAGACTATTCAAGGGAATCAATGACATCATATGACTTTCCCCATTGATGGAATGAAGAATAATGTCAGTAAGAAAGAAAAGTTAGGTATTATATTTAAAGAATCATGATAAGGATGAATGTCTATCATTGAGTTATTTGGTTTTTTAAGTTATAGAGAGTGTAGAGAACTTCACAAGGTTGAATATGGTGAACCATGGGGATAATTGTGGAGATAATTAGCAACCCCTATGATCCAAAATAATCAATATGGTGAATGTGTGAATCTACCAGATACTACAACATGTAATGGAAATAATAGAAGTACTATTAGATCAACAAAAAGAGGAAAGGCACATTTGACATGAGATTGAGATTGAACTCTTACATCTATAGTATCAAAGAAGGTGAGAATTTCACTACACAAGATGCAGGGCTAGAGAACATGATCGTTGACCTATATATAAAGGGAACCCTCACTATCTAAGGGGATGTGTACTGAGGCAACAACTAGTGGTATATATGCAAGTACAAAACCTAGATCAGAAGGATACAATGGCTATGATAGGTGAGTAGGGTGAAATACCTAGAGTGGAATATGATTCTTACCCTATAGGGATGAATGTATAAGAGGATAATAGAGTACACCTTTTAGTAGTTGGTGAGATAGGGAATATTACAATTGTAATCTTAGGGGGTATTCAATTAGAAGGATGGTTGAACATAATTTTAAAGTCACCAAATAATTAGTCTAATACTTAGGTAGGAAAATAATGTACATGTGTGCCTTAGGTAATGTGTGTGTAATCTGATGACTATGTATGTGTTGTGTTACTCCTCACACCCTAAATAAAATATTTCGTAGTTTTTTGTAAACCTGTAAAAAATGTGTTAGATGTCATTGGTTGAATGTTATCATGCTTAAGGTTGTGTGGATACTTATGAATTTTATGGTTATGGTTATGATTGGTATGGTTATGTTTATTGTAATCTCACTTAATTTAAAAAGAATGATTATTATTGTTGTGATATTGGATGGTAAAAGTCATGATGAAAACATCAACCAAGCCCATGAAGATAAGAATAGGGCGCGATGATTTGTTTTTGACAAAGAATAAAAATAGACCCAAATTGGGATTAACTTAATGAATATAAGCCCTTAAAACACTATGCATGAGCAATCATGAGTTGATTAAAAAAGGTTTCATGATCACAAGGTGTCAAGTAAGCTTTAAATCCCTTGATTTATAGATAGTCTAAAGGGAGATGGGTGATAGGTGGTGTGAAGGGTAATGGGTGATATGTATGATAACCTCATGTGAATTAGTATTCCCCTTCTATAGATGACCTAAGAATGGTAATAGATAATTCCAATTTGTATTCTAGATGTAGAATGATCAATGAAAAAAGTTTACATGTGAAAGCCAATTATGGCTTTAGAATTTGTTGTGATAGTTGGTCTTTTGCTTTATTGATGTATATGGGAAGCTGATCAATGTAGGAAGCTTCCATGAAATTACTCTACTTTTGAAAAAGTTAACTTAGCAATCCTTCAAGGGAGTGGTCTAAGATTATTATATTTTTTTAATGCTCTTGATAGATGTCCTTCAAAGGATTAGTCTACCTTATATTTGGTAATTTTTATTTTGTTTTTGGGTAGTTTTCCTGTAAAGGAATAGTTTGTGATGCTTAATATATTGACCCAAGTAGTATTTTGGTATCCAAATTATTTTTGGATGCAATGTGTTTAAACATAGACAAGTCTAATTAGGTCTAGAGGTTTACCTTTATGAGGGAAAAATTTTAACACAAGAATGTTAATGATATGAAAAAGTATGGTTTTTGAGAGACAATGACCATGGGATTCTATCTTGTTAGAGATGAAAAGTATTCATGAGAACCATGCTATAGGTAGAGCCATTGTACCCACATTTAGGATCAGGCTATGACTATGATGGTTAATCACATGTTTCTATGTTGTAAGCAATTATTGTCAAAAGGAGAGGAGAAAGATGGGTGAAGGTAAATATCTCATATTCAAGGGATGAGCTTAAGTTAGATAAAAAGAGTGATCTTAATACTTCCTTAACATAACAATGGATGCAGATGTGAAGCATTGAGAGGCTAAAGTTTCAGTTTGCCTTCAAGAGAGGACAAATGATAAGCTCTTAAACAATACTTATGGGTAATGATGTAGGTCCAATCTAATTGAAATCAAACTTTCCTTGTTTACTTTCCTCCATGTTGGTCACATGTTAGTTTTCCTTTAGGATGAGGTCTCCAATATTAAAGTCCCAAGGTTTGAGGTAAGGTTAGTTAGGTTTGATGGAAAAGGGTAATCTCTAATGGTTCGATGGGAGAATTTGAATCCCAAATAGGTTGGGTGGTATTCAAATGGGTTTCCCAAATTTAATATACAACTTGGTTCAAGTTGGGTTGATGGATAGGTTTGGTTGATAAGTTGAGGCAAAAGGCCAAGGGTTAGTTCAGTTAATGGCTAATGTATGGTTGAAATTAATAAATGGTTAAATCCTTATGGAAGGAAAGTTCCCTCAGTTTATTCTTTGCATGGGTGGGAAAAAGATCCCAGAGTGAAGGTGTTTATGGTTGGGTTTGGTTAGAATGTCAAGTTTTTGAAGGGTATGTCTATTTAATTGACACTTTAGCCTTTCTCTTATCCTTTTGTTGGACCCAAGAGTGGGTAACCCTATGGATGGTGTGGATAAAAGGAAGTGTTGCTTTAGCTTGATGCTTTGGTTCTTCTTCACTCATAGGTGAGAATGGGGGAATAGGCAAGTGTTGGGTAGGTTTAGTTGATGGTTGGGTTGGTAATGGTCTCAAAGGAGGTTCATTAAATAACATATTATCCTTGTCATAAAGTTGGTGGATAATGGTTTTAAGAGCCTTGTAGTGCTTTATATCATGGCCAAGTATCCTATGGTAAGAGTACACATGATAGTCATTGGACCATGACAGTTTTGGGCATGAAGGGTCAAAAGGTTTGAGAGAGTCAAAAGGTTTGATAGGTGGTAAGGTTAAAAAAGAGGTTTGAAACAATCTTTGTAAAATGGTTGAATAGGATTCATGCAAAGGTGTTGGAGGTGATAGGTTTTTAGTTTTAGGAGCCTTCCTATAATTAGTTTTTATTAAAGAAGTTATGGGTGGTGGGGTTATTTTGGTTTGTCAGTTAGGTTGGGATGGCTTGGTTATGGGAATTTAATTTGATAATATATTATCCTCATATAATTTGGGGATGATTTATTGGAAAGATTTTTAATTCTTTGTGTCATGTCCACGTGTCCTATGGTATGCATAGAATAATCTGGCATTAAACCATTTTGGTTGAGGACATGAAGGGTTAAAAGTTTTGATAGGTTAGAAACATTTGAGAGGTGCTAAGGTTAAGGAGGAGTTTTTCAAAAACATTTATAAAATGGTTGAATATGATTCAAGTAAAGGCATTGGGGGTGATGGTTTCTTGGGCTTTGGAGTGGAATCCTTCTTAGGTGTAGGCTTCACCATGGAAGTCATTGGTTATGGAATGGTTTTAGTAGATTATTTAGGTTGGGGTTGCTTCGTTGGTTTGGAAGTAAAATATTTAAGAGAAAGGGGGGAATAGGTATATTTCAAGATGGTTTAAGAGATTCCACCCTTTTAATAGGTTTAGTCAAAGTTTTCTTTGATGGAATTGATGGAGTTAGGTCTAATTTTAAATATGGTGCTATGCTAGGAATATGAAGTATTCTTAGATTTTTTATGGGTTTTGTCAAAGAGGTGTAAGGATATTTAATAATTTTAGATGGAAGTGGGTTGGATGGTTCCCCTATGGTTTTGGAGGAGGGAATATCTAAGGATGGGGTTGAGATAGTGATAGGTTTGAGGTTGGATTCAAGTGAATCTAAGGGTTATTATTTTTTTGATAGGGAGACCAATATGATGCCAGAAAGTGGCTTTATTGAGATTGGGTTGAGAAGTGAACTCTAGGATTTGTACTAGCCTAGAAAAGGGCTCAGATATAGGTTTGGTTCCTTGATCATTGATTTCAAAGCTTAAAACCTTAGGTGGAGAAGAGGGAATGGTTTTTCCCATCTATGTTTTTGATGGAAGGTTCGAAATTTAGAGAAGATGTTTCTTCCATGGATGGAGTGGATAAGGTAACCTCTTCTAAAGGAATGATTTCCAAAGGAAGACTAGGTGAGTCTGTGGTGGGGGAGTAAGGTACAATGGTGTCAAGTGAAAAGAAGGAACTGGTTACTTCCTTTGTTTGGTCATCCAAAGGAATGGGAAGTGATTCCCATGCTTCAATGAGTGGGGTGGAAGAAGTAGTAGTAATAGGTTTATCAATAACAACATTGATCATGTGAACCTCATAAGTGTGAGATGATTTTGGTTGGATTTGATTCACTAAAAGGGGAAGTGGAAAAGATTGTTTAGTTTCCTTGATTATGGTTTGTAAGTAAATTTTTAAAGGTTACACTTATTCAAAAAGTGGATTGGTTAAGGTTGATGTTATTATAGTTTCTTCAGTTGTAGCTTTACTAAGGGCCAGAAGAGGGTGTACCAATGTCTCAGTTATCACATTAGGGTGTGAAACTATTTGTAAGTTATTTGGTTGGATTGAAGAGGCTAGTTGGTTTGATAGGCTAACAAGTTGGTTGGGTTCATAGGTTGATTGATAGGTTGGTTATTATTTAAGGGTGATGAAATTGATTATGTTAATGAGGTAGGTGGAGTTGATATGATGGTTGGGGTAAATGGCCTAAGATTTGACAAGGTTAGGGTGATTGAGCTGATAGATGTTGATAGGTTATTAGTTGGGAATGATAATAATTAAATGGTTGATGATAGTTCATTGGTTGGTTGTATGTGAGGTTTGATTGATCATGGAAACCATAAATATATGGCCTATGTTTTGACTCTAATCTAGCTATTTGGTATGTAATCACTGCAACAAACTCAAGTGGTAGTTTGGGTGAAGGTTGATAGTTTATGGGTTAGTTGAAGTTAGATTTTGATGAGTCATAGGTAAGGTTAGGTTGATTGTAGATAGGGTTGGGTTGGTTATAGACAAGGTTGGGTTGGTTGTAGATAGGATTGGGTTGGTTGTTGGTAAGGAAGGGAGTATAAGTGGCTTGTGATGCAAGATATTGCTTTAAGTTTAAAGGATTTTTCTCCAAGATCTTAGAAAATTTAAGATCTCTAGGAGATAAAATAGGAAATTTATCCATTTAATAAGGTAGTGGAGATGAGGTATTAGAAAATAGGTTCTTGGTTGGTTTGATTCTTCAATTGGTAGTTTGGTAAATACTATGTGAAGAATGGAGAGAAACAAGGTTCACACCTTAAAAAATAAGTAATAAAAAGAAAATATTCAAGGAAATAAAATCATACACTAAGATACATTATATCCTAGAGTTTTAATTATCTCTCTTTTGGCTTGTACCTTAAAAAGTGTGAAGAATAAATCTGGTTTTTATAATAGGTCCTAAAAAAGTAGTCCATGTTTGGTTTCAAGTTGTGTTTATGTGTTCAAGAAGAAGTCTATATTGGATTTCAATATATGGATTTGTAGTTGGGGCTTGCTCCCTTCAATTCATGATCCCACAGCCAGTGCATGTTCTTAGCCAATATATATTAATTTCCAAGGCTTATACTCAGCTATAAAGCTAAGATGGTTATCCCCTTGGTGATCAAATCTAAGTATAATAGCTGGGAGAGGGTAAGGTGATCTGCTAGTTGGTGAAATCCTAGTCAGGCCTTGTCTCAAGTGTGCTTTGATGTTTCATTGTGAAATTAATTTGGTTTGTGTAAATTTTTGATGCTATAGTTATTTTTCTTGATTAATTAAACTATGTGAGCTAACCAACACAAGCAAACAATGGATGTAATTAATTTTAACCAAAAGGAATTTTTTGATTTTTTTTCAATGAAGAAAAAACAATTAAAATGCACCTAAATGCAACATGAAAATGAAACCTTAATACTAGGATTAATTATTTTATTTTATTTTATAAATTTAAGAAGAAAAAAAAGAAAGATAATTTTATTTTTTTTAATTTTTTGATTTTTAGAAAGAAAAAGAGACTAAACTTATGTTTTTAGAAGGAAAAAAGGAATGTTTAAATTTAAGAAATGAAATGTGTAGTTAAATGACATTTTAATAATGGAAATAAATGTCCTAAAACATATATTAATTCAAAAAAAACTCAAGGGTCCCACCGAGAGTGCCAAAATATTTCTATCTAATTTTTGTCTTTTCTTATGTTTGAAAAGAAGAAACTAGTTAAGAAGGGTGTGTAGAAGAATACCTGTTGAATGTGTGTATTTTGAATCTAAACATTATTATAAATCCTCTTTGACTAGGTAGTAATGAGCTTTAATAATAAATCACTACCATAAAACTTGTTGGTTACATAAATTGTTGGGTGGATTGGCTAGCGTGAGTTAGATCCTAGAAGCAAAAGATTTTTAGAGCCTATCAATTCACCTTCTTTTAACACTTAAATTTAAGTGATAAAATAAATATATTTGCCTTAAATCACTATAAAGATAAAACAAAATACAAAAAATGACAAAAAATTAATTAAGAAAATTAGATGATTTGCTAAGTTAATGAAAATGAAGCAACTAGTTTGATTATACTAATGTTGAAAATTGGTAAAGGCAAGGTTGTGGTTTTGGGTTTGGTAATTTGATAATGGTAAAAAGAATACTCTATTTTAGTTTAATTGAGATAATAAAATGAGAGGGTTGGATGGTTGAAAAATATAAAACAATAAGTAACTAGGGTATCAAAAGGATGAGGGAACAAAGAGGGTGGAGGTGGCAAAGGTGCAAAGAGGGTAAAGGAAGTAAATGGAATTACAATAAAAAATGTTGTAAAGGATGTAAATGGATCAAGATGGAAAGTATATTAAGGATTATAGGTCAAGGTAATGAAGGGAAGGACTTAAGTAAATGACTGGAATAAATAAAATCAAATAAGGTTACCTTAAGGCTTGTCGATGTGGTTAATGTTGTTGATGATGTGATGAAGGAATCCCATGGAAATTTTGGTAGAGCTTCATTGCTTTGAATTATTTTCCTCAAAGATTTGGATGACCTCTCAGATGTGGATAACCTCCTTCAAATACCTGAAACAAGATGTTAATAACCAAAGACTAACTTGTAACTTAACCTTGGGTGAAGGAGAGGGGGGGGTATTTATAGAATTTGTTGTCAAGAACCATGACAAAAGAGGGAATAGTAGAAGTATGTCACCATTTCCCATGTGGTGCATGAATGAGTCAAATATGAGGTTGGTGGGGATTCCCATTAGGTTTGGTGAGTCCCTCACCTTGTACATGAGTCTAATTTTGAATGAGAATCATGCACATGGGTTTAAATGAGGCTAAATAATTTTCACCACCCTTTCTTGTCTTCATCCAAACACTTAAAGAGATGGCACACAAAATATGGTGCCATTTTCTACATGGTGCATAAATGAGTCAAAGATGAGGTTTTTGGGTATTCCCATTTAGGTTGGTGAGTCTCCCATTTGGGTTAAAAAGTCAAAAATGGGTTCCATTTATCTTTCCCATGAAATATTTCATGTATGCATATATATAATAATACACAAGATGAGATATAGAAGTGTATTTGAATAGGCAAAGTATATGAGACAAATGACACAGATATTTTAAAGTGGGAAAACTTTTAGGAGGTAAAAAACCCACAAGTGATATTCAATAATTGAGAAATAATAACCCCAATATAAATTCTTCCACCTCACTTCTTTAGAGAATGGCCTTCACAAAACTCATAGATCGAATATGATAAAAATAATTAATATTCGGATGTGTATTCACAATAGGGATAAAACCCTATTTTATATTGAAATTTCAAGGGAGGTGACCATTGTAAAAATAATGAGTCCATCCATCTTGATAAATTCATTTAATTAAATTTTGGTAATTCATTAAATGCTTATAACTTTATTATTTATTTTCATGAGGTTTTCACCTTGTGTTAATAAATAATATATTATTATTATTATTATTTAATAACTTTACCAATGCTAAGGGTCAATAAGACCACTTAGGATTAAATGCTCTAACACTCCCCCTTAATTCTAAGTGGGGATAAATGTCATAGTCATCTTAGAAAGGAATTATAGTATGTACAAAATTTGAAGGATTTAATAACTTTATAATTTATTTTCATGAGGTTTTCACCTCATGTTAATAAATAATATATTATTATTATTTAATAATTTTACCAAGGGTAATGGTCAATAATCCCACTTAAGATTAAATGCTCTGACACTTACCCTTAATGCTAAGTGGGGATAAATGTCATAGTCACATTAGAAAGGAATTATATTATGTACAAAATTTGAAGGATTTAAAAATCTTCATCATGCCAAAAGTCACTTTTTGAAACAAAAATAATTATAATCCATAAACTACTCAAAAGTAAGTTTAGGATAGCATGATTATAATATTATATCTCACTATTTCTCATGAATAATCACTATGCATATTTAGAGACTTTTATAACATAAGGACCTCTATTACAAATTATGCTTTTAAATGTATTAGGGTACACAAGTAAAACTTCCACACGAAGTTTACTTAAATCAAATAACTTCCACACAAAGTTTACAATGATTTATAATGAGAATAAGTATAGAAAAGGAGAATAAACACATGGTCATTAGGAAGTGGAGTTTCCATGCACACTCCACCTCAATGTAAACTTTGAGAGGCCTAACATTGCACAAAAATAACAAAACTTGGTAGCACCAAGTGGTTTTGTGAAGATATCTATCACTTTTTCTTTCATAGGACAAAACTATAGATTAATATCACCATTGAGGACTTTATCTTGGATAAATGTACATGAAATTTAATATGTTTAGTTCATTGGTGTTGCACTAGATTTTTTACCAGAGCTATACAACTTTGGTTATCATAATGAAGGATGGTACTTTAAGAAACATCTAACTGAAGTTATCCCAACAACCTTCATATCCATATGGCTTCTTTAATATCTTATATAACATTTTTTAATTCAACTTCTATATAAGAAAGAGAGATAGTAGGTTGCTTCTTACTGATGCAAATGATAGCACCTGCACCAAACTCAAACACATATCTAGAAGTATATTTGTGATCTAAAGTATCACCAACATGGTCAACATCACAATAACCATATAAATTAAAATTATCAATGGAATAATAAAATAAACCAAAATTAATTGTTCCTTTGATATAATGAAGAATTTGTTTAGCTAATTTCCAGTTATCCAAATATGGATCTTACATAAATCTAGAAGCAACACTAACAACATATGATATATCTAGCTTAGTAATGGTTAGATAAATCAAAATTCCAATAATTTTTTTATATAAATTAGGGTTATATTTTTCACATGTAGATTTAGGATCAAGTTTAATACCAACTTTAATAGGAGTAGAAGAAGATTTACAGTCAAGCATGTTAAACTTAACAAGAAGGTTATATGCATACTGAGATTGTGATACAATAATTAACTTTTTATCCTCAAATATAGCCATTCCTAAAAAATGATGTAGAATTCCTAAATTATTCATTTCAAATATTTGAATTAGTTTATCCTTATATTTATGAATTAAACTAGTTAGATCTCTAGTAATCAACAAATCATCAATATATAATACAATTAGAATCAAATGATCATTTTAAATTTTAAAAAAGAGATCATTATCTAAATAATAATTATATAAACTTAATTCTTTGAAAAAATAAGTAATCTTAGATTACCAAGCTCAAGTATCTTGTTTTAAGCCTAAATTTTTTTTTTAACTTGCATACATAATGTTTTATGTTAGAATCAGTGAAACCTTTAGGCTGAGTTATATAGATTTATTCTTATAAATCACCATTTAAAAATGCATTCTTGACATCCATTTGGTGGATAACCCAAAAATTTTAGGCTGAAAGAACAATAAGAATTCTAACAATACTCATTTTTTCTACAAGAGCAAAGATTTCAATATAGTCAATCCTAGGTTTTTGAATAAACCCACGAGCAACTAATCTAGCTTTAAACATGTAAATTTTACTATTTGAATTATATTTAATCTTATATAGCCACCTAAAAATGATAATATACCTTTTAGGTAGAGGAAGGACAAAGTTCCAAGTCTAATTTTTAATTAAGACATTATATTAATCTTGCATAACAACATTCCATCTATCATCTTGAGTAGCTTTCTCAAAAGATTGAGTTTCACATTCATACATAGTCATTAATGCATGATAATAAAATTACTTCTAATTAATTTATTAAGGTTTTCAACATTAGAATATTGAATTAGGAATTCTACCTATTTAGGTCTTTTAGATTGAACATGAAACTTAGGGGGTTCCTCCAACTCTAGGTTATCCATAACTAGATCAAATTCTTCCAGGGAATCCATTTCATCAAAAGGAGAAACATGAAATTCAAGTTAATCAATAGAAGAACACTAAGAAGGATCCATAGAGGGCTCAAAAAAGTATTTTTCAAGAATAAGAATATTCATATTCTCAATTATCTAATGTTTAGAGGTATCATACACTCTTAAGCCTTTTGTCTTACATCCATATCCTACAAAAATGAAAGAATATAAAGTTGGGTCAAGATTCTTCCTCTTAAATTTAAGGACAAAGATAGAAGTAGGAATATCAAAAATCTTAAGATGTGCCACACTAGGTTTATTCTTAGTCTACATTTTTAAAAGGGTAGAAAGATGCAAGGTTTTGATAGGGCCTCTATTTAGAACATGAACAATAGTTTTCATGGCTTCAGCCCATAAGAACTTAGGAACTTTATGGATTGTAACATAGTCCTAGCCATTTTTATGATGGTGTAGTTTTTCATTTTTAAAAAAACAATTTTACTAAGGGGAATATGGAGTTGTTAGTTCTCTTTTAATACCACAAATAATGTAAAAAAATTCAAATTCTTTATTAAAATATTCTTCACCATTATCATTTCTTAATCTCTTCATAGAAAAATTATATGTATTTTCAACATAAGCTTTAAATTCTTTAAAATTAGACAAAACGTCATATTTATTTTTAATGAAATAAGACCATATCATTCTAATCTAATCATCAATAAATGTAATAGTGTATAATGAACCATTAAGAGATACAACTTCAAGAGGTCCTATAGAATCACTATGAATTAAATCTAAAGGATGAGAGGAATTTGACTCATGATTCTTGTGAAAGGGGTTAGTATGTTGTTTACCATGTAAAAAACCCTCATAAGTTTCATGATGAGAGGGCATAAAAGGAATTCTAATAACAAGATTATTCATAGACATATCACGTAAACTTTTAAAATTAACATGTCCTAATCTTTCATGCCATAATTGAGATTCATTCTTATTATGCAATGAAATTAAACCAGTTGAAGGAGAGAAGATATATAAACCATTGTTTTGAATACCTTCAATAATCAAGGAACCAAATTGATTTCTAATGGACCAAATATCTTTAAATAATATTACAATGAAATTATAATTAGTAAGTTGAGAATAAGATAGTAAATCATTTTTAAGCTTAGGTACATAGAAAACATCATTAATAACAATATTTAATTTTTTTTCTTATTTAGTTGCTTCTAAGAAGGATTTATCTCCTAAGTAAATTCTTTCAAATATATCTCTATAATAACATAAAATATTAGATAAGCATGTCATATGGTATGATTCACCACTATCTAAAATCAATTCATTCTCATTTGAAGCACATAAAGGCACATATAAAGCAATAACATTTTAATTTTGATAATTATTTTGATTAAGGCTTTGATTATTTTGCTTATTTTTATTATTTTTATTCCCTTTGTTATTTTTATAATATTGATTGTTAATTCTATCCTTATTTTTATAACAGTTTTCCTTTTTATGACCAAATTTATCACCCAAATTACAATTTCCATTAAATTTAGGTGTATGATTCTTATTCCCATATTTATCTTTAGCAGAATTAAGGTTAGATTTATGGTTTTTAGTATTATCAAAAAAATTATTTAATGTGAGATGTACCTGAGTGGCATTTTGTTTAGAATCAAAATAATTCATAACTTTCTCTTCTTAAACTAGGAGAGTAGATAAAGTGGTAAGATCATGGATATATTGCTCACTTTGATAACTAGAATTCAAAATTGAAATGAAATTTATAAATTTTTCATGAATATTTAATTGAATGATAAAACAAAATAACTGATCTTGAATCGAATTACAATTACATCCATCTAAACAAGCATTAATATTTCTAATTTTATCAAGAAAATTAACAATTTTTTCATCACCCTTCATAGGTGTAGTTAAAAATTCAAGGATTAATTTAATGGTATTTAAAAGTTGAGTTCCTTCATGCATGGATTCAAGGATTTTTCAATAATCACTAGGATACTCCTGATCACCAATGTGGAGAAGGAATTTATCCTTAACACTCAAGATAATGGACATAGCTTCCTGAGATTTCTATTGAAATGCATTAGTAAGCTCAGGGGTTACATGTCATCCAAAAGGGAATTTTTCAATCCCAAAAAAATATATTCCATAATTTACCAGCCATAAATTCAACTTTAACATGAATTTTTTTATATTTTAATTGTTTCCATTAAACATTTGAGATTTATCTAAGGAAAAATGAGGTGAAGCCATAGCTTCCCTTTAAACAAGACAGTAAAAAAATGCTTAAAATAAAACATTTATTAATTATAAATTAACTTAAGTTTGTAAAATAAGTTAAATCAAAAGTACAAATATATTTAATTACATAATTTAGATGTTAAATAATGCAAAAAACTAAATTCAAAATGCACAAATGGAAGTGTCAAAAGAGTCACACTCAAAATGACCATCTAGGCACTATTTTTAAAAAAGGTGTAAAAAATAATAGAAGACTTAAACATAAAAATTGAACCACTCTAATGTGTCCATAACATGAAAAAACCTCAAGATTGACTAGTTGCATGACTATGTTTGCCTAGGTTTTGACTAGATCAAATGTCACATCAAAATCGATAGGTTTACCTAGGGTTTTGAATACATGAAACATAGTGTGCAAACCAAGATTTAAAATTCAAATTAATTTAATTTAAATTTAATTAAAAAAAATTAATTAAAAAATTAGGGGAGATTTGAACACAAGACCTCCCTTGTGAACAGATTTTAACAAAATGAAAGCTACCAACCCTTCTAATAGTTTACTTGAGATTTTACATGCATTAATTTAAATTTATATGATTTTATATGATTTTTCATGTGCATGTAAATAACACAAGTGAAAAAGATAAAAACAATTATTTAATTAGTAATTATTTCTTTTTCCAAAGGTGGGACCCGAGGTTTTAAAAAAAATTAATAAATAATTTAATTTTTAATTAATTTTTCAAAACTATATGAAATTAAAAAAATACCTATAGATTCATGGCTATCCTGTAGAATTTCAAGAGCTCATATCTCCTAGTACAAGTCTTAGATTTGTTTGAAATTTTAACAACCCTCCTATTTTTGTTTTATAAATACAACTTGACTTTCAAAATAGAATTTTTGATGAAGAATGAAATATTTTGAATTATCCAAACTGAAGTATGGCACCCCTGTAAATGTTTGGGATATCCTAGAAAATTGTACATGCACCCAAAAATCTTGAAATCTATTCCAATCTTCTAGATTTTTTTAATAATGAAAGAATTTAAAAAATATATTTTTGACTAAAAATAAAATTTTTTAGTTTTTCTAGGCATGGGCCATAAACCAAGATAGTGGCATCCTAATATTTAAGTAAAACTATTTTAATATATCAAGTATTGGTATTTTATTCAATATAATTTACTTCCCAAGCTTATACAGTCCATAGGCTCTGATTCCATGAAAGATTTCATGTATACATATATATAGCAATACACAAGATGAGATCTAGAAGTGTAAATGAATAGGAAAATAATATGAGACAAATGACAGATAGATTTTAAAGTGGGAAAACCTATAAGAGGTAAAAAATCCCACAAGTTATATTCAATAATTGAGAAACAATAACCCTAATACAAATTCTTCCACCTTCTCACTTCTTCATAGAATGGCCTTCATAAAACTCATAGATTGAATATGATAAAAATAATTCATATTCAGATGTGTATTCACAATAGAGGTAAAACCTTATTTTATAGTGAAATTCCAAGGGAGATGACCATTGTAAAAATAACAGGTCATCCATCTTGATAAAATCATTTAATTAAATTTTGGTAACTCATTAAATAATTATAACTTTATTATTTATTTTCATGAGTTTTTCACCTCATTATTATTATTATTATTATTATTATTATTATTATTATTATTATTATTATTATTATTATTATTATTCTTTAATAACTTTAGCAAGGCTAAGCATCAATTATCCCACTTAGGATTAAATTCTCCAACATCCCAAAGCAATAAAGAGGTAGGTATCTCATTTTGAAGGCCACTTTCATGTGTGAAGCCAAAATACATGTTGAATGATGGCCCCTTAAGGGGAAATTTGCCATATTTCAAGGAGGGCCCTTGTGATGCTTAAATGAGGTCATTAAGCACCTTAGGAAAGGGTCCCAGGTGGGTTATGATGTCCCACATCAAGCTATCTCATTTTTAAGCCATGTCACTTTCCATATCACCTTCCATGTCACTTACCATATTACCGTCCATGTCACTTGTTATGTCACTTGACATGTCAGTTGCTATATCACATGCCATGTCATCATGAATAGTTATAGTAGGTCCCACAATGAATAATGATAGTGAATTATACTTTCAAATCATATTTTTGAATAGGATAATAGCGATTTGGTTAGGTTAAGAAGGATTGGTTAAGGGTTAATAAATTTTAGGGGGTTTAGAGGCATTTAGTAATCAAAATTTTTAGGTGTGTAGTTTTATAGTGTCTACATTCCTCCTTTGTCATTTATGTCCAATACCAATATAAAGCTTATGCTCAGACTTTGTCTCTCTTTTCAATCACTTTCTCCCCCTTTGACACAGTGACAAAGTGGGATCATCTCCTAATCCTAAAAAACTAAAGAGAATTCAAGGACAAATAATAGGAAAATGACCACCTATGAGAGATTATATATAATTCCCATAACATTGTGCATACCTCTTCCCACCTTGATCTTCTCAAACATGCTCCATGACTATAGTCTTCTTTGATCATACATAGCTTCTATGAAAAAGCATACATGAACATCAAAAACTACATGAACTTATCTTGAAAACATTAAGAGGGACTCCCCATAAGTCACCTAAGCTTAGGAAGTCTTTGAGAACCTTAGTCTTTTGGAGTAAAAGTTGAAAAACTCCACTTTTTCATACTAGCCTTACTTAGAGGCCTTGGAGCCCTTAACTAGACCTTGAAAAGTCGATAACATTCTATGTATGAACTTTCATGGCTTAAAAATTCATATCTAGATCATTATCATATGGCTTCTTGTGAATGTAAAAAATCAACACTCAGCTCTTCCTCTAAAACATACTTCATTCAAAAACCTACTAGTTAGTTAGCCTTCCATTTGCACAAATCCTCCTCCATGGAACCAACCATGCACTTACATAAGAGTGTGAAAGACTTTTTGATCACTCATTTGGCCATTTAAACTAATTAAGAAGCCTTATATCTCAAATCATTATGCAAACCATTTTTCCAACTTGATTAAAACACTAGGTTTATAAGAGAAACTCAGTTAACACACCACCTTTCGTTCAACACCTATGTCTAAAACTTTTCTCACACTTATTGGTCATTAATAAAAACTTATATACCAAATTTTAAGCTCATAATCCTTTGGAAAGCCATACTTCCTATACCATATTTTTTGACCTACATACCCTTAAGCAAAAATTGGGAAACCTAAGAGCAAATAAAATTCTCTAATTGCACACAAAAGACCTTCAAGGATTTAAACCACCTAGATCAAATATAAATAAAGTAATCACACCTTTATATGCCACTAAGACACCTTAAAACCTTGCAATTATTCAAATTACACCTAGAAATCTCCATACCCAGTCGATAGACCTTACACATATAGCAATCAACATGCCAAAAAACTGAAAGTTGATCATGACATCATTCTGACATCACCAAGCCACCTCATCCACTTTTATAAACAAAACTAAACTTATATAAGCTCTCTTTGGTCTTCTAAGGCCCAAAAACATCAAATTTGTAGGATAGACACTCACTAGCTAGTGATCACTAATAAAAATGGTCAAACTCAATAAATGATTGTAACTAACTCTTTTGACCAAAAAAATACATGAAACCTCATGTATTACACTTGTGAGAATATTATTCACATTGCATAAAAACCTTTCCTTCATTATTCAACATTTGACCAACTAATCCAAGCATCTAAAATTGATAAGAACTCACCTTTAGGAACAAAGTCCATAAATACTCCTAGAACACACAATTCCCCACAACATTTTAAGTAGGCTCATGTACTTGTTGTTCCCCCTTATCCAAACACATCTTCTCATGACCTTTCTTGTCCTACAATATCAACTATAACTCAACTAGCATCCATTATGCTTCCTTTTACTGATAAATGTCTCCTTAAAGCCTAGAGAGACACCCTTTTGACATATTGAGACTAAAAATCCCAAAACTCAAGAGAATCCCATATCTCCATAATCTCATTTAAATTAAAGTCATGTCTCATCATCAAATTGAGTTTTAATGGATCCATGACTTCATTATTTGCTTAAGACTTGTCAACAAATGTAGACAATAGAAATTCTTGACTTTCCTTCATGTCTATCATGGTAAACAAACCATCTTTGGTCTTAAACTGATCTCTCTTAATAGACTCAAGTCTCCAAATCCATGTTTGACCTTTTCCTTGCATTCTAGGAGCTCCATACACCTTATTTTACTTTGTGAACTCATTCAACATGTTTTTGCAATATCTATCAATTTTGCCAACTCTATGACATCTGAAACAAACGAGATCATTCATACCTTTTGCTTGATGATAATTATGATCTTATTTTGACTTATTTTTCTCCTCTTACATTCTATAGCTAGTATTTTTTATTGCACTCTGGGAGCTTGATTGAGATTATCTTGACTAAATGTTCTTTTCTTGTAGAACATAGTAATATGACCATTTATTTAACAATTTTAATAAATAAAGTTTTCCATACATTTTTCTTGAATATGGTAGTGGTATCCATTTAAATAATTACTTGTTCTTACATAGTCCTTTGCTCCATGACCAACAAGATGACAAACAAAAAAATGTCCCATAAAAGATTTGGCATACCTTGAAGCATTTGGCTATCTGATTGGCTTCTTCAATTTACTCTTGACTTGATCTAACTTGTTGTCTTTTATTCTACTATCCTTTTTGTCTTGTTTTGATCTCTTTTCATTTTCTTCAAGATTGTTTGTCCTTACTATTACCTTTTCATGCTCATCCTTCAGGTAAACAAGATTAGTGTTCAATTTAACACATTCATATTCTTTATCTCTCATGTTTGAACTTGTAGCTTATAATTTAATTCTAAGATCTTTGATGGTCTCCTTATCCTCCTTATCTTCTTTAACCATATTGTCATTCAATCTACATGTTTTCTCTTCCATAGACTTTATTAGTTCTTAATTCTTCTTTTCCTCTCTCATGAACTTTCCTAGTAAACTCTCCTTAAGATCCCTTAATTTTTATTCAATATCATTGATCATATACCTCATCTTGTGATTCCTCTTCTTTTGCTTCTTCATATCACCAAGGTCACTCATGAGCTCAACCTCTATATCCACATCAACTTCTTCTTATTCACTCTCATAACAAACTTCTTCATCACGCATGATGTCTTCTTCCTTTGAACAACTTTCCTCTTTATCCAAGAGTATAACACCATTTTTATTATAGTCATCATCCTTTGAAACATTATTAACCAAAAATTAAGTTGACTATAATTGACCTCCAAGCTTCAATCTCATTACTCTTGCATAATCTTATTATTTTAAGAAAACTTAATCATCATCACTTTCATTACCATAAATATATGAATCTATTTGTACTTTATAAAGAGCCCTATTTTACCTTGGATCACATTAAAGTGGTTAAACTTGCACAAGAGGTCCTACTCTAATACCAATTGTTATAAGTATAATCACTAAGAGAGGGGTGAATCAGTGATGAAAAATAATCCAATTCAATTCTCAACTCTTAACTATTTAGCATACAACAACTTGATCATGTAACATAAACATGAAATCACATAGATCCAAAGAATACATAAGAGCATACATGACATGAATACATCATATATATGGGAAACCCTCTTGGGGAATAAAATGCCACTGAACCCTACAAAATAGACTATAATCCTATAAAATAAGATCCAACATTTAGACCAACACCAAATGATCAAGGAATAACCATCCATTAGTTTAGTGAAAAACCCATCCCATAAGGAGAAACCAACCCCATAGGAAAATAAGAACCAACCCGTCTACATTCAGCTAATCTTTACCTTTGATTTCATGTCTTCTTCACCTCATGATGGACTTCTCTTATGAGTTTTCTTTCCCTTTTACACTTACAAACTTTCACACACAAGAAATATATCCAAAACACCCTTTAGATAAATATTAAATTATTATCACACACATAATCATAAAACCTACAAGAACTCTATCAAAACAATGACCTATAGGTCATGCACACAATCCTCAACCTGCTCTGCTTTTCAATTCATCTAATAAGTGCACTCACACAATTAGCCTCTATGGATTACTCACTAAATTTACCCATTTTAGGCTCATTAGGTCCAATAACCTATGTGTTTAACTTCATAAACTTGGTTAATAAGAATGATTGATTCTCTTCACTCTTTATTGGTCTTGAATGACTTGTACCTTCTCTTTCAAAGGTTCTCTCCTTTGCTTGGATCCACACTCTCAACAACCAACATAATTAGGCCAATATGATTTAAATATTTGAACCACCTTTGAAATATTTCTTCATACACATTACATGTAATAACCACACACTCCTAAGGCTGGATAATACCTCATTATCCCTAAACCACCATTAGGTCTTGGTGAGACCTAAAACAATTAGGCCTTCATACTCACACATTACATGTGAGACTACTTAAACCACCTTCATCCTTTACCAATTATTTAAACACATCATAAATATCTCCAATATCCCCTTGATCACTCTCATATGGGTCTATGCCACTTGTAACACCAACTCAACACTTGAACCTACCAATTAGGTCTTCTCTCTCTTTAGGCCTTCATAGTCTCAAACTTATGAAGCAAACACTTAAGTGTTTCACATAGACATATGATTAAATCACATGGATAAAGCATTAAATACCTCTAAAACACCTCCATGGTTTTTATAAACTCTAACACAAGCTCTAATCATTCAAATAAACCCTCTTAAAGAAATAACTCAGATTGGTCACATAAAGTAAAAAATAGAGTCATATTAATTTGACGTTCCATATTTTATTAGGGGAATATCATGAAATAAATTAATTTATCATAATAATTATATAATTATATAACATATCCATACATATTTTCTTCTTCAATTCTACTCAGAACACCTTCAACTCACTCCTACAACATGATCACTCAATCTACTAGTGCATTCAACAAAAATAGTCAACTTATAAAAAATTGTTCACATTGAAGATGGATTATTGAAACCACCAAAATATTCACATATGGTTCTAATTTAGTTTATAACATTCCTCAATAGATAGTTCATATTTGAATATCAAAATACCATCAAAACAATCTTTAATTATGTTAGGTTGTCGAGCTAAAAGCTTCAACCCTTTGCAAACTGAGGAACAGATGGTTGTTGAGTTCCAGGAGCACCGGCATCAGCAGAAGGACCGACATCGGTAGAGACCAGTGCAGAAGGCCACTGGTGATGGGAGGAAGTCGGCTGACGTCAGCAAAATCAGACAAGCAGGGACCGACATCGATCGCCTGTGTGTTCCAGAACTGCTCGTTTCACAGACAGTTAGTTAAGTGAACGAAGAGTTTGCATGTTGAGACCAGCCAGAGTCTTGGGCTGCAAGGATAATTATCCAAATTAAGAGTCTAAGTTATTGTTTAAGTTAGGGATCTATTTATAGACCCATTGGCATGTATTGTTTATGCATGAGATAGAAAGGAAGAGTTCCTTCTAGTTGTAAGATCTGTGAGTTGCAGGTTGTTGCAAGCTCATTGGGGATCTACATGTAAGTTTGGTCTTTGAATTGCAGGTTGCAGGTTCATGAGAGATCAGCTTGAAGTGCTATAGAGTGCTTGGTGTACCAGCAGGGTTATTACTAACTGGTTGGTGAGGTGAACACCAATTCTGTGTGTGAGTTGGTTGTTGGGACCATTTTTTGTGTAGGAGAGTGTGTGTGAGAAGAATTACTGTACACTTGAGGTGTGGCAAACCTCTATAAGGTGAAAGAGTGTGGCAGATCTTTGTTGTATTCTTTTCTATATAGTGTTAATACAAGATAGTGTATTGTCTCTCATATTCTGTGCTATTGGTGAATTCTAGTTACTTGTGTTTCTGGTTATTTTCGCATATTCAATTGCTTATACTTGGTAATCATACTGTGCTCTTTCTGAGGAGCAAGATCCTAATAGGTGGAATTAAAAAAGGTGTGTTTGTTCTTGGATTTACCTCCACCCCCTCCCAACAAGTGGTATCAGAGCTTTTGGTTGGGATACTAACAGATTGGTGTAGATCTGGGTAGTGTGTTTTGATTACAGGTTACTCATAGGGTTTCTGTTTGAGTGGGAGTTGAGCAATGGCAGAAAATAGTTAGCTACAAATGGAAAAGTTTAATGTCAAAAACTACCAATTATGGAGGATGCAGATTGAGGACTATCTGTATCAGAAAGATTTGTACTTACCGTTGGGTGGGGTTGCTAGCAAACCCTCGGATATGAAAGATGAAGAATGGGAGGTTCTTGATCGAAAGGCTCTGGGATCTATTAGATTGAGTCTTGAATCATCTGTGATTTCTAGCTTATCACAGTGTAAGACAATGGTGGAGTTGATGAAATCTTTGGCAAATTTGTATGAAAAACCCTCGGCTTCTAATAAGGTATTTCTTATGAAGCGTTTATTTAATTTGTAAATGTTGGAAGGTGGATCTGTTCATATCCATCTTAGTGATTTCCATGGTTTGGTAACCCAGTTAAGTTCAGTCAATATTGTATTTGATGCTGAAATTAGAGCTCTCTTAATCTTGTGTTCATTACCTGAAAGTTGGGAAGGTTTGGTAATGGCAGTTTCTAATACTGTGTCTCCTTCAAAAGTCTTAAAAGTGGATGATGTTGTGAGTGTGATCTTGAATGAAGAGATACACAGGAAAAGCACAGGTGAATCATCTGGAGATGTTTTGACTGTTGAAGGTAGAGGAAGGCCAAGAGAGAAGATAGAGCGTGGGAGATCAAGGTCGAAGACAGGTAGAAGATCCAAGTCTAGGTATGGTAGAATAACCTGCTATAAATGTGGAAAGCAAGGGCACTTAAAGAGAGATTGCAGATCAGGTGAAGATCAGCATGAAGGACATGGAGAAGAAGCAGATCTTGTGGATTACGTTACATAGGATGCTCTGGTATGTTCTTTGGATAAAGTAGAATCTTGGGTATTAGATTCTGGGGCCTCTTTTCATGCATCCCCACATAGGGAATTTTTTCATGAGTATGTCCAGGGAGACTTTGGAGAAATTTGTGTAGGGGATGGTAAGCCTTGTCAGATTGTTGGCAAAGGCAAAGTGAAGCTGAAATTGTAAACAGGTGACACATGGGTGTTAAAGGAGGTCATGCATGTCCTAGTTTTGAAGCATAATCTGATTTTTGTTATAAGTTTGGGTGATGAGGGTTGCACAGTAACTCTCACAGTGGACTCTTGGAAGGTTACCAAGGGTACACTTGTTGTAGCTAGAGGTAAGAAAGTAGGTACGCTTTATCTATCTACTTATTTTACTGATTCTCTTTCTAGGTTATCTACTTCAGCTGTAGATTCAGAGATGTGGCTTAATAGGCTTGGTCACATAGATAAGAAGGAGATGCTTGTTCTTGAGTCAAAGAGTATGCTTTCAGATTTGGAAGGCATGGATCTTGGTTTCTGTATGCAGAAGAAGAAGGTGAGGTTTCTTGAGGACTCTGATGTTAGTGACAAGAATAGGAAAGCCTTGTTTTTCAAGGAGAAAGTGATAGACAGAGTTTAGCACAAGGTGCAGAGGAATTCTAAGCAGAGGAAGGGTGATTTGGACAAGGGTTTGATCCAAAAGGAGCTCATGGGAAAAATTTAGGTCTCACTAGAAAAACACAGAGACCGACGTCGGCAGGAAAACTGGCGTCAGTGTCCAGATAGGGACTGACGTCGGCTATGTGCAGCCCGACGTCGGTGACTCAGGGCAGATAAGGATTGGCATCAGCTAGGGGAAACCGACGTCGGTAGGGAGGCAGTCATAGGGAATTGACATCAGTCAGCTATAGATTGAGATGTGACCGGCATCGGTCACTGAGATGAATTTTGGGTGGACAGCGAGTTGTCATGGAGTCTCAAGCACCCATATGGAGGACTGAAGGTGTAAGTAAGTTCTTAAATTCATCATTTCCCTTCTTTACACTACTTGTTGCTCACTTATGGCATAGAACCAGGAAGTTGTTAAAGAAGCAAAATAGGTAGATCTAGGAAACAGTGGGAGCTTGGCATGGATGAGGATATGATTCCTTAGAGGAGAACCAAATAGGTGTTTTGGGTAGAGTTGCCAGCTGGAAGTAAGCACTGAGAGATGAATGGATGTTCAGGATGAAGAAGAGTGGAAATGGATACGTGAGATGGAAGATCAGGGTATACAATCTTGTATTAGCTGCAGGGCAATGGAGGTTTGATCATTATGTTTCTCTTTACTAGGTTGGATAATATTAGCTACATTATCCTATTTCTGTATGATGTGCTTGTTGTAGGGTTACATATACAGGTATTGCTAAACTAAAGGTAAAGCTAGTTCAGGTGTATGTCATGGAGAATCTGGGAGTAGCAAGATTCTTTGGCATGAGTGTGTTCTAGAGACATGGAGGTCTTGTTGACTTTGTTTCAAGATGATTGTGTGAGGCCGATTAGCACGCTGATGGTTAGACAGTTCACAGAATAGGTGTCTTGATTCACATAATGAGGTTGAGTGCATGGTATGTACTAAACCTGAGTTTTCCCAAGCAGTGGGAGTTTTCACAAGTTTGGAGTCAATCCGGGAGAGTAATACTGAAGGGCAGTTCAGTGGGACCAGCAGCAGGTGCACATGCTATGCAGGGTCAAGTTCTTTTTCTACATGGTTGTAGATGCGGATGTGGCAGGTAATTTGGATGACAGATTTTACACCATAGATTTTGTGGTGGTTGGTCTTCAAGAGTGATCTTGAGGAGGAATACAAAGCCAAGGGAACAAACTAGATGGTGTACAGGTACAGGTATAGGTTGCAGCTATTTATCTCCAAGTGGGAGATTGTTAGGTTGTGGAGCTAAAAGCTTCAACCCTTTGTAAACTGAAGAATAGATGGTTGCTAAGTTCTAGGAGCACCGGCGTCAGCAGAAGGACTGACGTCGGTAGAGACCAGTGCAGAAGGCCATCGACGACGGTAGGAAGTCAGCCGACATCGGCAGAACCAGACAAGCAGGGACCGACGTCGGTCGCCTGTGTGTTCCAGAACTGCTCGTTTCACGGACAGTTAGTTAAGTGAATGAAGAGTTTGCATGTTGAGACCAGCCAGAGTCTTGGGCTATGAGGATAATTGTCCAAATTAAGAGTCTAAGTTATTGTTTAAGTTAGGGATCTATTTATAGACCCATTGGCATGTATTGTTTATGCATGAGATAGAAAGGAAGAGTTCCTTCTAGTTGTAAGATCTGTGAGTTGCAGGTTGTTGCAAGCTCATTGGGGATCTACATGTAAGTTTGGTCTTTGAATTGTAGGTTGCAAGTTCATGAGAGATTAGCTTGAAGTGCTATAGAGTGCTTGGTGTACCGGCAGGGTTATTACTGACTGGTTGGTGAGGTGAACACCAATTCTGTGTGTGAGTTGGTTGTTGGGACCATTTTTTGTGTAGGAGAGTGTGTGTGAGAATAATTACTGTACACTTGAGGTGTGGTGAACCTCTGTAAGGTGAAAGAGTGTGGCGGCTCTTTGTTGTATTCTTTTCTGTATAGTGTTAATACAAGATAGTGTATTGTCTCTCATATTTTGTGCTATTGGTGAATTCTAGTTACTTGTGTTTCTAGTTATTTTCGCATATTCAATTGCTTATACTTGGTAATCATACTATGCTCTATCTAAGGAGCAAGATCCTAACAGGTGGAATTAGAACAGGTGTGTTTGTTCTTGGATTTACCTCCACCCCCCTAACAAATTAGCCTTATCGAGTCACTTGTAAAACATGATAAAATATAATAAAATTTTAAGTTCAATAACTTTGAATATATGAACATTAAAACCTTATAAATAGATTATATACATGAAAATTTAATTCCTGCAACAAAATTATTTTTACTACATCAATAAATTCATTCTAGATCAAAAGATATAGCTTAAAAACTACACACTAGTTTTTCCCTCATTAATTTGAATATTCAAATTCCAATGATCACTATGTTAAATCTGAACATCAAAAACTTTGACATCATTTAATTATCCATGGAAATTTTGAACAAATACACACCATATATCTCCTTGGTATTAGCCTATTCTTTAACTTTCAATGCTTATCATTGAGCTTAGATCCTCGATTCCATGATTGTGCCACTTAGCAGCTCTATGTGTCGTCTAAGCATATTAACTATTTGACTCCAATTAAATTATACCACTTTTAAATGCCACATGTAATCTTGACTAATTTACTCGATATGCTCTGTTAAATCATAATTTTCATGATCATGTTCTCACTATTGATTTTTATCTGACAAGTTTCATGCTTGCCATTAGATCTATTGCTCAAACTCCATGATTGTGACACATGTCACCAGCACATATAATCTTGACTATTTGAATTTAAACCATTTCATTGGATCCCTATTAGGAAAAATGAAATGATCACCATTAGATATATCATCCAATTAAATTCTCTCCATAGATTTCTTGCAAATTTGGCTAAGAATAGAAACTTAGTGAACTCTATCTGAGAGCCTAACTTTACAACTTAATAATTTTTCCTACACTCAACATCCAAACCTAAAATTTGAACCATATGATATTATCACATATATGAATCCATCCATGTATCAAAAATATCATGAAACCTTCACATGTATTAAATATTATGTTATCAAACAGATTACTCAACCTTGTCTATCAAGATGACTACTTGAGCTTAGACATTCATATGACTATTTTGATGAATTCCATTAACTTCCATAAGTATCCTAAACACTTATAAAACCACATAAGGTATCTGAAACATTTCCATATTATCAATATCATCCACCATCTACCTATCTAATTTAAATAATGAATAACCATGTAGGAACATTGAATCTAATTGAAGCACACTTTGTCATTATCATCCTATCACATATGACACCTCATCAACATCCTTGGTCACCTTGGAGATATCATTGACAAACCACCAAGATGTAGATGAAATATTATCCCTCCCAAGGGTATATTGGCTAGGTTATAAGCTATGTCTAGGTGTCAACTATTAAAATGAGGACAAGTAGATAGATGATAAGTGGCACGAAGTAAGGGCTACCTAGGAAGCCTTAGATTTTAGATGGACTCACACCTACCACACCTAGGAATCAACTATGTGGGAAACTAGGCCCCAATTGGAAAATTTTAAAACATTGCATCACCTTTAATATATCTAGTATACAATGTGTAATAATATTCCTTGAGTTTAACTCTAGACTAGGAAATTAAGTTAAAGATTTAGCCACCAACTCAAATTTAAATCCACAATGAGTGAGCCACCAAATTTCATTAATTCAAGAGGATGAATGTGGGTTTCCATAAATATCCAAAGGAAATATCATTACTTGTTATATCTCTAGACACCAAGATTTAAAATCCTTTCTTTCTTCTCCAACCTAGTGCCTTTTATGACTTATCCTTCACCTAGAGCTCTTCTATTGAATTCCATCTTGATGTAATGACTACTTCATCTTGAAATCCCAAGGTTGAGCTTAAATATAGATACATTCTTTTCCTATATGGGTTGACCAAATTTAAACATTATAATGATGTAATCAAAGATAACAACCAGGTACCCAAGGAATCAAGTAGTGATGATGATAATTAGGATAGATTTTAATACACCCTATGAGCTTATGAGAAGTGTAGCCTACACAAGTATATGACCAATCCTGAGGTGTTACCATACACTGAATTAATTGGCAAAATATTCCTCACTTTTAGGTGTGTGTAAGAAGGTACTCATAATTGGTTTCACTTAGCCAACTCTTGATGTCAAATTGCCATCATCTAGGGAACAATCCATGCCTATTAAAAGTTGACCCTTTTATATAATTGGGGGTGGTGAATACTAGGACTAACACCTTTAAAATATAAAACATCTTAATGGATTGAGCTAAGAACCCATGCACTAAGTGGGTAAATAAGGAGGACACTAACACATACACAATTTACACCTTCAAGGAGGAGGTTTAGGTTGGTATGATACTACTGAACCAAATATTTGAGAACCCAAATTGACTGTATATCAGCATATTATGGTTGACCTTACTTTACATTATCCTAGATGGATCCCAAGTCCTTGACCTGGAAGGGATGGTCAATTTAAATCTAGTAAAATCAATACAAGATTCTTCAAAAGGTAGAAACTTATACATGATGAGTTATCTCATAGATTCAATTTACATAACACTCACTTTTAAGCCATCCACTTTTCCTGTGTGTATTCCTAGAGGCTCAATGGTTCATGTAAGTTTATATAGGATATATGTCCACCATTATAAAAATAATATATAACATATCTATGAGTTTTTTTACCTAGTGGTGTTCAACATGATAAACAAGGCCCCCTATGCCTCATCTATCAAATGAAATTAGAGACTCCCTAGATCCCATTGGAGAATATTGGTATTTTCAAGAGGATACCATAATTCAAGTCATATGTATTGTTATTGAGCCCCTCTACTTGCCCTATCACATCCTAGATCACCTTGTAGAATAGTAAATTAGTTACCAACTGGTGGAGGGAATTTTTGGGTGTTGTATTAGTCATCAGTAGAAGGCATACCTACCTATTCTAATCATCATCAAGTACCATGTTTATTTGTTCTTCCCTTCCTTGCATAATATAGAAACTAGTCAGAACCCTTTAGCCTTAGGGAGAGCTAATCCATGATATGAAGACCTACAGGGCATGGTCTAAGCCCATTTAGAGATGTACTCAACTTGCCTCAATCTAAATTATTTCCACTAGTCATAGGAGGACAATGAGATATATTTGAATGTGGAAGATGACCAATAGGTTCTCACATGGATTGAGGCCTATAGAAATTATAAGGGTTATAAGGTTTATCCTATACCATCTACATCCCCTCTACATCTTCTCAACCCATAAAAGATGTCACCTTAAATCTCCCCATGATTTCTAGGAGAATTCAATAAGGGAACCTACCACCTTATCCCCCATGAATAGTGAATCCTAGTGCCATGGGTCTAGGTCTTCCACCTCTCAGGACCTAGGTGACTCATCCCTTGCTAATTCAAACCTTCATGACTCAGTGTAAGGTAGACCAAACATAAGAGACTCAAGATCAGGCATCATGACCCCAAGCCACATAAGACATAAGGTTCAATATTAAAAATAACTTAGAAATAAACTTGATATATGATGAATAACATTCACCAGTGAAATTTATTTCCTTCACTCCCTCTAATTTGTATTATCCCCTAGTGCCTCTCACTTCTCCACCCCTTCCACAAACCATTCAATCGATACCTCCTCTCTTCCCTATTACATCCCCTCCATTATTCACCAAAGTTCTCATGACATTGACCATCCCTAGAATCCTCACTTATTTGTTTCCATCTACCCCATGCATTCCCTAATTTGTAAATTTTTGTGTACCCCCATTAGGCATGCCTTAAATTGAAATGCCTAATAGCATCACAAAATCAAAAATTGTTGTTGTAGTTCTTATGTGCACATATCTAGTGACTGAGACATTCTTGGTGAGTCCTATATAAACTTAGTAACTCCCATAATTGGGCCATATGTCTTTTACTAACTCTTCTCCTTCTACAACAGTGTTTGAAATAGACCCAAGTAAAAGACCAAAGAAAAAGTAGAAGGTATTCCATACTCAACCTTCAACATAGGTCCTTACCATCCCCATCTAACCTCATCAACTAGTTTATATGGATCATTTGGCACCAACCCTAGTGGATCCTCACATTACTACTTATCCACCTTTTTCCATTATCTGAGGTGCCCAAGGGTTTGAATTTAATCATCTAATTTCTTCCCTTTTTCTAAATACCCATTTCCTAGGAGTCATTTCCCCTCAAGTGGGCATGACCTAAGGTTAGTGGAAAGTGTATAGGTTCAATTAGGCCTCACCATTCATCTTATCTTCCTACAACCCTATTCCTCCTCTTCCATTGCTTTCATCATTAAAACCTTTTATTTCCTCTATACAACCTCCACCTCATGTTCCACCTATCACTACCATCTCTACCACCCCACTAACACCTTCCAAAAGCTAGGGAAAGGTCATAGTATTATAGGTTCCATAGATGGTAATACAAGGTAACCTAAATATGTAATGGGATTTTGATCACACCACGAGGAGTATGCAGGGGATCCTCATAGATAAATTCTTATAAGAGGGGAACCCTATGATATGGAAGACCTAATAGGATGTGTTATCTCTCACCAAAGTGAGGACTCCCATGAGATAAGAAACGATAGTGGATAACCCACTCTATAGTCTCTATGAAACCCATGGCATGTTGTATAAACTTCTTGAATACATGTAGAGCTAGGTCTAAACTCTAGAGGCATAGGTAAAGAGTTATTTCACCACTGGGATAATTAAACTTGTCAAGGATGCCCTCTTAGTACTTTTATTAACTCTAGAAATGGTGCTATGGACTATGGTGAATGGTAAGGTGTTAATAAAATAGACCTAGGCCTATTTTGAGATAATTATTTTGATTGATGGTAAATGTAGGAAACTAATGATTGTAATTAGTAAGAGCATGTTCCAAGAGTTAAATTAAAATGCCACTTCAGATTTGGGCTTATAACAAATGTACCCTAGGAGTATGAAATTTACTATGGAGGAGTGGATTAATTTAGCCCAAAATTTGATGGAACCCCTAAAGGATAGCAGGAAGAAGATATTGAGTTACCTCAAGGAAGTCAATATCTTGATGTTTTTCCACCCAAATGGAACTATTTTATATAAGAGTGAGTTTGGAGTATGCCTAGGTCACTTTGACTAGTTTATGAAGATAAAGTTAGCTAAATAAAATAAGTTTGGATCCCATGTAGTTCTCAAAATCTCAACCCAACCCACAATAATCATTAACTAGGTGTTCAAAGTTTAGGTGGCTATGGAGGCTCCCCTCTAGGTATACTAAAGGCTCATAGCCTAGGCATAGATGATATTTAGAGAGCCTCTAATGAACCTCACCAAGATGGATCAGGAGTTTGACCTCATGGTATCCATGTTGGAGGCCAAATAAAAAATTCAAAATAATTGGGAGATAACTCATCTATTTCCCCTCTACATATCATTAGGTGGGCCCCTATGAATATTTTAAGGCTAGTGGAGAAGTTTTTTTTTTTTTTTTTTAATGGAGTTATAATAACCAAGAGTGGTCATCATGGCCTAGGATAGGAATATCACATTAATTATATCTAAATCCCATATTCATCTATAAAAATTTAACTAGATTATATTTTTGAGGATGAGAAATTTTTAGCTCTAATGTGTTGTTTAAATCAAGCCAAGATTTCACCTACAGTTTCCTTCACCCTTTTAGATTGTAGAAAGTTAGCCATGATTTATACACTTGTAACATAACTTTATTTTATGAATGCAATTTTAGCCTTTGTGAAACACATATTCTATCTATTAAAGTATTCATTATTTTAGTTTTTAACGAGTTTTAGTGCTCATATAATTGTTTAATGATTTATCATTTTTTGAATACAATGGTTATGGTGTGCATATCTATTATATCCTCTTTGTGATCTCATTTCATTTTACTTACAACATTGATAACCTATGTGTTAATCTACAAGTTATATTAAAATTTTATTTGTCATTTATTATGGACTTCTATTATTGATATTTATTGAGGGTTCATAAATTAAGTATTCTTCACTACTTCCCTAGACTCTTCCCATTATGTTATTTGGATTTAGAACTTTTAGTGAAACTCATCACATAATGGTATAACTTTGGTAGATGAAATTAGCTCAATCGTTGAATCATTAATCTCATCTTGACCTAAAAACATAGTTTCTTACCTTAATCTTCCCTATCTGATGTTTTTATTTTAGAAATTGAACTACCCCCACCCCTTTATTTATAAAGTGGTAAAGCAAAGATATTGAACATTATTAGCATACCCAATTAATTAACTCATTATTGAAAAAATTGGTACTACAGCTTCAGTGGTAAAATTGCATCTCTTGGAGATTATTCCATGTAGACTCCATTATGAATCCAAATACCTAAAAACATGACCTGGACTGATGTCACATCAATTTTAAAATATAAGATGAAAGTCCATCATTATTCCCACTATTATCTTCCAAAAAACCCAATTTTATGAGTATTTTAGAAGCAAGATCAAGTACCAAACAATAAAAGGCCTCTTGGAGAGCTTATAAACTTGAATCACCATCATATCTACCTAAATGATTCCTTAAAGAGGCAAAAAATTAATAGTTGTATGTTTTACAATCCTTTTTTCCTCTATGAGAACCTGCAACAAGATTCACCACATCCCCAAGACACTCTCATAGATCTATTGCACATTGGAATTTGGTGTTGAGATTATTCCTAAGCTTAAAAACTTCTTTACTAGCTTGGATCATCATTCCAAGAACTGTAGGTATCTCTTGTATCCTTATTATCAACTTACCTTATGATATTAAGTATTATGAGGATCTGTAGACAAGTGTTAGAAATATTACTTGAATTGTAGACCTTCCAAGAATTTTGTTAATTATTCTTATGACCTCCAAAGTACCATAATTTGCCTATAATTTTCTTAATACCTATAATTTCGTGAGTTCTCTTATTTAGAAGAAGATATAGAACTTTTAATGTGAAGTATAAGCCTAAAACTTTAAGGTCAAAGGGGTCTTGACTCTATATTATCATTATAGGATCCCTTAAAAATTTTATTCAAATAATCCTTCAACTTCAATAAGTGATATTGAAACCTAGACAAGTCAACTAACATGTTCTCTTACTCTTAACTCCTTGAAGAATCCTAAAAGGCCTTGAAGTCCCTATTGTAAGGGACTGATCTTATTATCTATATTTAAGACTAATATCACTTATTTGACAAACCTTTCATAATGAAACTTCATGAATTATCAAGGGACTTGAGAACTTCCTGGTATAATTTAGTCATCATAATGATCCTCCTTTATTATGGAAGGGCTTAAACCTATCAAAAGACCTCCAACTTAGTACTAAGCCTGTGGGAGGTGCTAGTGGTCTATATTTCAAATTTATGGAGACTTGACTAGATTTTGATACTCTATATGATTCTCATGATGGATTGGTTCATATTTCCTACAACCTTCTCATAGCCTTGAGGTCATAATGTAATCATATACATCATAACACTTATGATCATTAACATAATATAAAAGAGGATGAAAAGGCTTGTAAGGATCATTTTGACCTCTTTGAAACTAGAATTATCATCCCATTTCTTACATAGACCTATGGCATTGATGTATAACTCCTTAAATATCTTTATATTACACATGAGGCTCATTTGATAGACTTTTAAGACCAAGATACCCTGAAGATCTATGGATTGGGTTTTGAGAGATCAAAACCCTCTCTCCTCATTTTAATCATCAATAAATTTGATGAAATAATTATAGATTAGGAATGGAGTTTATTTTAGGCCTTAGACCTTTTCAAAATTTATTTTCAAGCTCTTGATCATGGTCTCTCATGCTTTCTCAAACCTATGAATTTTGTCCTTTGTCCTCTTAAGGAAGTTTAAAGATTTGTTCAAGATATTCTTAAGATCTTTACCTCTTCTAAAGTTGTATCTCATACTTTCTATTGAAGCCTTCATGGCCATCTCATAGTTGTTATGATCTAGGTAACAATTTGAGGTGACCATTCAGATAGTAATTCCTCAAATTTTGTATCATTTTCATTTTGTATTGTCAGTGACAATTTTGTTCCTCAAGCTGTTATATCCTTGAGTATGTCCTTGAGAAATTATGTCCTCAAGCGTTGTATTGTTTTAATGCTGGGACGTATGTCCTTGAGCATTGTATTGTTTTAATGTGAGCATTGTATAGTTTTAATACTGGGACGTTAAATCGTCACCCGTTAATTCCTCGAGACATGCAATCTCTTGAGGTTATTTTCAAAAATATGTATAAATGCATATTAACCCAAAAGGAGAAGGCAGACATCTCTTCTTAGAGATAAGCGTATGTTTTGTATCTGCAAATTTTTGATTTAAAAAAACATCTCTTTTCAGAGATAAGCTATATTTGTATTGCAGTTGTTAAGTAATACGATGTCTCTCCTCATTGAGGGAGCTTCCTTTCAGTGCCCCAACACCCTTCAAGGTTTAGGTAAATTTTGATATTCCCACATTTGAAGGCAAAATCAATGTTGATGCAGTGGAAAATTGGTTAGATCAACTGTCATCCTACTTCTCTGTAAATAAGTTCACCGATGGAGAAAAGGTCACTTTTGCTCTTTTGAAATCATCATTGCCCATGAAAAACTAGTGGGAAGTGTACAAAAAGAGGTTCATTATGGATATCATTGGCCTTGGGGTGGAACCCACCTAGGATGATTTTACGGAAGTAGTAAAAGAAGAATACTATCCCATCGATGTGTATGATGATCTATACATATAGTGGCAACAACTTTGCCAAGGTAAGGACCAATTTGTGTAAGATTACACAGACACTTTTCATTCTTTGTCTACAAGACTGGGCATTCAAGAAAGTGAGAAACATAAAACTCTCAAATATTATGGTGGACTACAATGGTACATCTGGGGGGAAATGGATCTCTTCAATTTGGAAACCATCAGTGAGGCATACAAGTTCACAGTAAAGATTGAGTAGAAGCATGGAAGAATGGATATAAATAATCAGTCTTCAAAATGGAAAAGTGATAAAGAAGGTCAAACACAAGGCCAAAATTGGAAGCAAAAGGAAGGAAAGACCAGGAAGTGGTGTGGTTATCACAAATCTAAAACTCACTCCAAAGAAGAATGTCAAGATATCAAATCACTACTTTCTAAGTCACCATCCACAACATCTACTGCTCTACCTCCTACAGACCCTGTAGTCAAAGAGGTTGAAGAAGAAATTATAGATGCAAATCCTGAAGCCACTGTAGCTTCATCACAGACACACGACAAGATGTTAGATGACAAGGAAAGGTTGTTTCACTCTAAGTTATGGGTGAAAGGTAAGCCTCTGCATCTCATTATTGATAGCAAAAGTCAAAAAAAATTAATCTCTACTAATGTTGTGAAAAGCCTAAATCTATCCATGAAGCCTCACCAAAAACCATACAGTATTGGATGGTTGAGCCTAGGGAGAGACCTCTGTGTCACCCACCAATGTCTTCTCTCATATGTAATACAACCTTTCCAAGATGAGTTCTTATGTGATGTGGTCAATCTAGATGTTTTTGATGTACTCTTTGGTCAGCCATTCATGTATGATTGAAATGGTATATATGAATCAAGAACTAGATGGATCACTCTCACTCTTGGAACACGGCGCTACAGGGCATCGGAAGTACCACCTTCTACATCTGTCTCTCTGATTAGCACCAAGAAATTTGTTTTCATGGTGGCCAAGCCACAGGAATCCAAAAGGGCCAATGTTATAGCCCTAACAACACAACAACAGAAGAAAATAGATACCATGCTGAAGAAGTTCATAGCCTTCCATCCACAGATTGATGGTTAGACAGAAATGGTGAACAATCATTCCCCGCATAGTTCCATAAACCACAGTCCCTTCCAAGTGTGCATTGGGAATCAAATAAAGACAAAACTACCACACTTGATGGGGAATGGTGATGCAATGGGGACCATTGCTTTTCAAGGAGGGAGGAATGATTTGGGCAACAATTCGAGGTGACCATTCAGATAGTAATTCCTCAAATTTTGTATTTTTTTCATTTTGTATTGTCGGCGACAGTTTTGTTCCTTGAGCCATTATATCCTTGAGTATGTCCTCGAGTGATTATGTCCTTGAGCATTGTATTTTTTTAATGATGGGATATATGTCTTCAAGTGTTATATTGTTTTAATGTGAGTGTTGTATGGTTTTAATGTTGGGACGTTAAATCATCACCCATTAATTCCTCAAGCCACAGAATCTCCTGGGGTTGTTTTCAAAAATATGTATAAATGCATATTAACCTGAAAGGGGAAGTCAGACATCTCTTCTCAGAGATAAGCATATGTTTTGTATCTGCAAATTTTTGATTCAACAAAACATCTCTTTTCAGAGATAAGCCTATATTTGTATTGCAAGTATTAAGTAATATGATGTCTCTTCTCAGAGAATCCATTGTTATTGTGTTATTTTTGTGCTATTGAAATATTCATCAACTAGAACTTATGAGTTTTGGATCATGTTAGTACCTTATTCTAAGTAACCTTAGAAAATTCACTTATAAAACTGTAAGTGCTCATGAAAACCTTCATTTCTATTTTAAGGCCAACTATCATCTTCTTCACATTTGCATAGGTATACAAGCTTGGTTGACTTCATTGTAACCTTAAGAATTATATTATCATGCTTAAAACCTTTAATTCACTATATAGACTTGTTAGGTCACTATGTACTTACACATTGGGATCTTGTAAGTGCTTGTAGGCCTATAGATGCTTATTTTCCTTGAGAACTCATATCTATTTACTAGGTCTGCATGCCTGTAACCTTGAAGGAGTCATGAATGTAATATATAACCTCTTAAATTTCATATCTTATGCTTGATTTTAGGCCCTTTGTTGGGGATCAACCAATAATGTTGATTACAATATGAAAGTAATAAATGCAGAATTAAACCAGTAAGATAAGTAACTAGAATCAGAAATACAGCAAGAAGAAGAGATACAAGAAACCACCCTGAAAACTTGTATTAAACTCTTTACAGAAGGAATACAATTGAAGAAACTTCTTTTCTTCCACATCTCTCTCAGATGTACAGATCTCTCTCTAGATCTCTTTCCCTCAAGAGCTCTCTCTCTCAAGTACAATCACAATTCACACCTTGAATTGTCTATCTTACAAATATCTTGTACTGTTCAACTAAGCTATGAAGATTTAATCCTATATATAAAATTAGGAAACATGAGCATGCATTTACAACCAATAGTTATGCCTCTTAAACAAGGGATCTAAAATAGTCTTACTAATAATAGAGATGCATACTTAAGACTATCACTTAATCCTAACATGTAAACAATCTATTCTATCCACAGAAATAGCTTTCTAGATGCACAGGTAACCGACATCGGTTCCTACCTACTTGCACCTGACCAATGTTAGCCATTCCATGACCGATGCCAGCATCTCCTAGTCTGCTCCTGACTGATGTCGATCACTCCTGACTGATACCAGTGACTGTGTAAACCTGCAACTTTTCAAAATGCTCCTTTGGTGAAGCTTTTAGCTCCACACCTTAACAATCTCACACTTGGAGATAAACAGTTGCAACAATACCTGTACAGCAACATCTTCTAGCTCCTCCATATTCAACTCAATCATGAAGACCAACAGAAGTTGAATGAAGATTCAACTTCTCCTTTGTAACTGGCTTGGTTAACATATCTACAGGATTATTATCTGTATGGATCTTCTCTAGCTTCAACTCACCATCCTCCAATACCTGTCTTATGAAGTGGTACCTAAGCTGTATATGCTTTGTTCTTGAATGAAAGGCTGAATTCTTAGCCAAATGGATTGCACTCTGACTATCACTATATAGTCTACAACTCTCTTGCTCCTTTCCAAGCTCTTCCATGAACCGTGTCATCCATATCATCTCTTTACTAGCCTCTGTGACTGCAATATACTCTACTTCTATAGTTGACAAGGCAACAACCTTCTGCAACTTTGATATCCAGCTAACCGCCGCTCCACCAACAGTGAAAACATATCTTGTGGTTCTCCTTTTGCCATCCAAATCACCTACCATATCTAAATCTACATAACCATGTAGAGAAGTATCTGAACCTCCATAGCACAAATGCCTACTGCTAGTTCCTCTCAGATATCTAAGGATCCACTGAACTGCTTTCCAGGGTTCCTTCCCTAGATTGGCCATATACTTACAACTCCCACTGCTTGGGCAATATCTGGTCTAGTACAAACCATTGCATAATTAAACTCCCTACTGTGGAAGAATATGGAACTCTACTCATGTACTCTACCTCATCATGCGAATTAGGACATTGTTCTTTACTCAATTTAAAATGTCCAACCAAGGTGTGCTTACCGATTTTGCATCTTGCATATTGAACCATTTCAACACCTTATTCACATAATCCTCTTGAGACAAAATCAACCTGTGATTTTTCTTGTCTCTCTTAATGCTCATGCCAAGGATTTTCTTTTCTACTCCCAAATCCTTCATGGTAAATGTGTGAGCTAATTTCACCTTAAGCTCAGAGATATCCTGCATGTGTGATCCTACAACCAGCATATCATCTACATACAACAATAGAATAATATATCTACCATTATCCAATCTCTTAAAATACACACAATGGTCAGATTGACACCTACTATAGCCATGCTCAGTCATAAACCTATCAAATCTCAAATACCACTGTCTAGGAGCTTGCTTGAGGCCATACAAGCTTTTCTTCAATCTGCACACTAGCTTCTCCTTACCTTTGACCTCAAATCCTTCTGGCTGATCCATATATATTTCTTCATCCAAATCTCCATGAAGAAATGGTGTCTTAACATCAAGTTGCTCAAGATGCAAATCCTTAATAACAACTAAAGACAGTACAGTCCGTATAGAAGTCATTTTAACAATAGGAGAAAAAATCTCACCAAAATCAATACCTGGCTTTTGTGCAAATCCTTTCACTACCAACCTGGCCTTATATCTCATCTGTCCATTCTCACCTTCCTTCAACCTATAGATCCATCTGTTCTTCAGTGTCTTCTTTCCTGCTGACAACTCAACCAAATCCCATGTTTGGTTCTCTCTCAAGGAATCAATCTCCTCATTCATGCCTAGCTCCCACTGATTCTTGGATTCCACCTGTATTACTTCTTCAAAACTCTCTGGTTCTCCACCATCAATTAGCAATAAATAGAATAATGAAGGAGAATATTGAATTAGAGGTTTACTTACCCTTTCTGACCTCCTGATGGGCGTCTGAGACTCATTCACAACACGCTATCCACCTAAACTCTCTGACAGTGACCGACCTCGGTCACTTCTAAGCCTGTAACTAGCCGACATCAGTTATGCTTGACCGACGTTGATTCCTACTTGGCCAATGTCGATCACTGTGTGACCGACATCGGTTCCTATATTGTCAATGTCGGTTATTGCTTGATCGATGTCAGTCTCTGTGTTTTCCTGTCTGTGATTAATTTTTCCCACGAGCTCATTCTGGACCGTCACCTCGTCCAATTTTACCTTTTGACTTAAGAATTGACATTCCCTTCTCACTCATGTGGCCAAGCCTTGAGTGCCACAATTTTGCATCCACAGCTGAAGTAAATAATACAGAAGGAGAATTGTTAGTAACACAATTACATAAATAGAGAGTGCCTACTCTCTTACCTCTGGCCATTACAAGTGCACCCTTGGTCACCTTCCAAGATTCAGCTGTGAGAGTTACTGTACAACCCTCATCCCCTAAATTTTCTGTAGAAAACAAATTCCTCTTCAAGCTACGAACATGCATAACATCTCTCAACACCCATGTGTTTCCATTCTTCATTTTCAGTTGCACTTTTCCTTTGCCAATAATTTTACAAGGCTCATCATCCCCTAAATACACTATTCCAAAATCTCCATGGACATAGTCACTAAAATATTCTCTATTGGGGGTAGCATGAAAAGATGCACCAAAATCTAAAACCCAAGATTCTATATTATTATACAAAGAGAATATTAAATCAACTTGTGCAATACCTGCAACCTTTGCTTCTTCCTTTCCTTCGTGCTGATTTTCCTCCTTAGGCTTTGACCAGCAATCTCTGCTTATGTGCCCCATCTTTCCACAATTCTAGCATTGTGGCTTCCTGCCATTTTTGGATTTGGATCTACCTCTCACCTTTGACTTAGACCTTGATCTCCCTTTCTTTCCCTTCTCTTTTTGCCTTCCCCTGCTCTCAAAACTTAAAGTGTTCCCTGATGTTTCCTCTGTGCTTTTCCTGTGAATTTATTCATTCAAGATTACACTAACAACATCCTCTACTTTTAAAATATTTGAAGCAGATGCAGTATTACTAACTACCATTACCAAGCTATGCCAAATTTTAGGCAAAGAACATAATATTAAAAGAGCTTTAATTTCATCATCAAACACTATTTTGACCGAACTTAATTGATTTACAATTCCATGGAAATCATTTAGATGATTAGATACAGATCCACCTTTTTGCATACGCAAATTAAATAATTGCTTCATAAGATATACCTTATTAGAAGCTAAGGGTTTTTCATACAAATTTTCTAAAGTAGTCATTAACTCTATCATAGACTTTTCCTATGATAAATTAGATATCACAGTAGATGCCAGACTCAATCTTATAGACCCCAAAGCCTTTCTATCAAGAACTTCCCATTATTCATCATCCATGTCTTTTGGCTTCTTTGCAATCCCACCTAACGGTAAGTATAGATCTTTTTGATATAGATAATCCTCTATCTACATTCTCTAATGTTGATAATTCTTGCCATTAAACTTCTCCATTCTCAATTTACTTTCTTTTACCATTGCTTCTCCCACTCAAACAGAAATCCCTGTAGAAACCCTTGTGAGTACCCTGTAATCAATACACACTAACCAGATCTGAAACACATGTTAGTTAACCTGAGCTCTGATACCACTTGTTGGGGATCAACCAATAATGTTGATTACAATATGAAAGCAATAAATGTGGAATTAAACCAGTAAGATAAGTAACTAGAATCAGAAATACAACAAGAAGAAGAGATACAAGAAACCACCCTGAAAACTTGTATTAAACTCTTTACAGAAGGAATACAATTAAAGAAACTTCTTTTCTTCCACACCTCTCTCAGATGTACAGATCTCTCTCTAGATCTCTTTCCCTCAAGAGCTCTCTCTCTCAAGTACAATCACAATTCACACCTTGAATTGTCTATCTTAAAAATATCTTGTACTGTTCAACTAAGCAATGAAGATTTAATCCTATATATAAAATTAGGAAACATGAGCATGCATTTACAACCAATAGTTATGCCTCTTAAACAAGGGCTCTAAAACAATCTTACTAATAATAGAGATGTAGACTTAAGACTATCACTTAATCCTAACAAGCAAATAATTTGTTCTGTCCACAAAAATAGCTTTTTGGATGCACAGGTAACTGACATCGGTTCCTACCTGCTTGCACCTGACCGATGTCGGCCGATCCATGACCGATGCCGGCATCTCCTGGTCTACTCATGACCGACGTCGGTTGCTCCTAACCAATGCCGGTGACTCTGTAAACCTACAACTTTGCAAAATGCTCCTTTGGTGAAGTTTTTAGCTCCACACCTTAACACCCTCCACCAAGATAGAAACATTTTAAGACATATTGAAACCCTACCCTCTTGAATGTAACTTATGCTTGAAGGGTTTTATGGATATAAAATGTAATGTAGATATACTCACTTTTGATTCACACCTCAAGACCTCCCATGAACACAACTAGAATATTATTTGAATCATTATAAGCCCTTGGTGAAACCTTTCATTCATTACTTATGGGGAATTCTACAAAACTTACAACTTTTAGATTATATTATCATGTTAAAACATTCACTTTTCTTTGTAGACCTATAGAAATCACTTCACAATTTGTGACCTCATGAAGCATGATTGCCAATGGATTATTATGACCTATAAATTGAAACCTAGATGATCCTAGGGTTATGTGTTTTGATTGAGACCCTTTTTATTTTAGAAACACTTAAAGAAACACTAAAAACCTTCTTTTTGGTTGCAAACCTATGTGTCTTCCTTATATGCAATCAAAAATGCATTATGTCTATAAGTCAGTCCTAACTCAGATAAGATAGATCATACCATACACTTTCAATTGGGGATACATTTGTTAAGAAGGATCATGACCAATATGGTGAGCCACTAGATCCGATTAAGGGATATATTCTTGAAATATACCATGCTAAGGAGGGTTCTAAATCCTTCAGTATAAGACAATCATACAATAACCTTAAGGGGGTCTTGAATTTTGATATTTCACCTATACTAATAACAAGTAAATTAAATCTAATCTAGTGCTCACCAAATCTTGTGACACAAAGTAGGGGTTAAAAAAAATGCATAGAATACGCATACTCTCATCAATGTATACAAAATAATAATAATACATGAAGATAAACACAAATGCATATCTATATACTCTTACAAAGCATAAATAAAGTTACGAATACTTACCTTTGAAGATGAACCCATCGAGCCTCAATCACTCACTTGGCTAAGGTTATTCGTAAGACTTTCTTGTGGTATGTAAGGACAACAAAGTCAAATCAGCTCTAGGATACATAAACTAGCAATGCATCAAAAATACTTCACAAAATAACATCTATATCTCCAAAGAAAGTATGGAACCCTAAGATTTACTTCTCAAGTAGAATGGTTAATAATTATATGTTCATTCACTCTTAATTCTTATTTCACTTCTTCTTAATAAATGATGGAAGTGAACTTGTATGTATAGGCAAATTTAATCCTTGACCCTTTCAAAAATCCTAGTTGACAGGGTTGACCTAGTTGACCTAGCATAATTTTAGAGAATAATTCACTAGGTCTCGAGCTAGGTCAACCAAAGGCAAACCTAATTCCTAAGTAAAAATATCTCAAAACTGTATAGGGTCGACCCGGTCAACCTATCACAATCAACTATCAACATGGGATTTAGGTCAAGAAAAGGAGGATAAAATGTATAAAATGCTCAAAATGGGTACAATAGAAAAGAACAAGCTTAGGAAAAATGGTTTTTAGGAGACAAGTGTGTAGATAATAAGTGGTAAAAGGGATAACAATCCTTCAAAGCACCAATGGTCTACCCACCTCTTTGTTGGTGTACCCTCTAAGGCATGCACTCAGAGAGATTGAGACTTGATGGGTTCTTGTAAAATATAAAGTGTCATTAATCGATAAAAATTTTAAAATATTATTTGTATACAAATGCTCCTCTCAAATCTCATCACATGTCATGTGAGTGCAACATGAGATAGTGCTTCAGAAAATAGAATAGGATAACACATAATGTTGATGCTAAGTAAGATGTAGTAAGTAGAAAAATAAGATAAATGAAAGGACAAAATTAAAAAAATGCATACATTGACTTACCTTAGTGTTATATATAAATAAGTAGACTACAATATAAGTGGTGTCTAATGTGAAGAAAATTAGATGAAACTATAGAAGTTAGTGCAAAAAAATAACCGAAAATCAAAATTTTTGGAAGATTGGCTTATAGTTTTGGAAAAGATTCTCTACTTAATCATGATTTTAGAATAGTTTATGGTTTGGAAAAGGACAAGTAAAATTAAAGATAGAGGCGAAATAAGGAATATGATGGGCAAACAATATTTGAAAGATTAATATTTTTGAAAAGTGATTTTAAATAGGTTCAAAAGAAAGTCATTTGTTATTTTTGACTTTTGAAGGAGACAAAAAGAGCTACGAGAGACTAAATGAGCTAGGATGGTAAGGAGATGATAGTATAGGCAAAGGGACCCCTAGAGGTGGTAACAGGTGAATTATAAGTAGGCAACTAAGAATAACAAGCTAGTTTTTAAATATTTTATTAATTTAAGTGTATTTTTATAAATTTGTGTTTTCAAGAATTTCTAGACATCAAATGAAACCAAATCAGATATTAAGGGTAGGAAAAACCAATTAGGGAAATGGGGTTAAAGGGTTTGGGGAAATAACTGATAGAAGGCACTTATTTTACAAAATGTAAGGTGTCAGTAGGAAAAACAAATAAGATGTCCTAGTTGACCTATTAGGCTAAAAAGTGACAAAATCCATATTACTGACCTAGTAGGTCTATACTGACATAGTTGGTTTTTCAGACTGCCAACCTAGTATATTATTTATGATTAAGCAAAAAAGACTAGTATGATAATGTAGTACTAAGGGGGGGGGGAATAAGATGTTTGAATTTGATTTTTGAGTCAACCAAGTCAAAATAGGGAAATTTTGGTCAAACTAATGTTTGACCAAAGAACCAGAATAATACAAAAATATGTGTAAAAGGCCAAAACATCTAAAAGGGCCCAAAATTATTGACTAAGTGATAAAAGGGCCAAGTAGGTTAAAATAGGTCTAATTAATTAAAAATGAATAGATTAAAGTAATTAGGCTTGTTTTTGTATTTGAAAAGAATGTATTTTGATTATACATGACATGGAGGATCTAATACATCTTGTTGTTCCTGATTATAGGGACATCAAATATTTTGGTGTTTGGTGGATGCATCATAGATATTAGACTTATTAGAGTGCCTAACAATATAATATAGATCCAAATTAATTAATTTGGGCCTAAGTGGCATACCAGATATGTGTAGGATACCTCTTAGTACAAATCTATTAGTCATGTTCTTGGGATGTTGGGAATGATTAACTAACACCTTGAGGTAGGTAGTGGATGGGGATACTATAAAGGTGGGTACCACATATGAAGATGTTAATTCCATCTTAGGATTTCCCATAGTATGGATATACATATTTATAGAGTTCCTTATAGTAAGGAGGAGAGGAGAGCCTTAACCATATGGGTGACAGGCTCAAAGATGATACACCTTAGATTGAGGGTGAATATGTTTGATGTATATACATGATAGTTTTTGGGCATCCAAAAGGTTATGATAGTATTTATGATAACATGAGTGTTGTGCCACAAGTTAGATGGAAAGGTACCACTCTTTATGATAGCCTTGATCCAGATGATATTAGAGGAAAGGATGTTATATGACCTAAGATATGTCATTTAGGTATAGCTCGTACATGACATATATGGAGTACAATCTAGAGGGTAAAGGTTAGTGGGACTAATCATATTATTGATTTCATGGATATATAAGAGTTTCAACATATATTTATTGATTGGGTTGTCCTATGTGGTCAATGATAGGTCACCTCAAGTGTAGAGATGGAGATAGGACCAGATAATATGGGTCATACCCCACATGTTATCATTATAGATAGTGAGATGATTGGATATAGTATGGAAGTTATATGGGAAAATAGATATGATATGGCCTAGTTGGGAGTTAATAGCACCAACTTTGATACAAATAGAGGTGATAGGGTACTACACCTGATGGATAGAGACACATCTAATGGTATGAGTACTAGGTTGTATGAGCTTACCTCACCTAATAACACTGATAGTGATGCCCATGTTTTGGGATTATCATGTGAGATATCCATGATTAAGAGGAGGAATAAGGCTACCAATGGTGAGGTTGATATTTAGATATATAATGAGAGACCATAGATTGGTCAAGCACAATAGGTAGTGGATCTAGAGGAGATGGGTGTAGAGGCATGAACACTAGAGGTACCATCACCAACTCTATAGAAAGTAGAGTACTAACCACCATGGTCATGGAATTAATGGAGGTAGTAAGAGTAGGAGAGAGTAGATACTATCACCATCTTAGATTACCTAATAGGTAGGCCATAACCAAGTTGGATTATATAGAGACCATCCAAGCATAGCCTAAAAGGGGCATGAGTGCCAACTAAAGGATTTGTTTTTAGGCGGTGACTTACAAAGGAGGTTCTCAGAGGATGCATTGATGGGGAGACTATGCTTTGTGGTCATATATATGTTGAGATAGTAGTGGCCAACACATAAATAGGTAATAAATACTGATTAAATTTTGCTTAAGTTTACTTAAAATAGAATATAGATAGATTTTAAGATATATTAGTGATATAATATCTATATAGTGTGATTTTTGAATGTGTGTTAGAGGATGAGGATATCATATGGGGTGTGGGGATCACTCCATGATGTCTTAGATGAGGGCCTAATATTGTATGACCCTGCTACATTATAAGATCCTAGTGTACCATCTACCCTAGCTCATGTAAGAAAATTTAAATTAGTTAGAGAGACCATGAGGTAGTTTTGAGTGCATAAAGAGGGGATACAACCACTAGTAGAGGTGGGTGAAGGAGAGACATGGGTATGATAAGCCCTAGCTGAAGAGAGATATACACATCTAGTGATAATGGCACAAGCACATACCTAGGAGATAGACACATGTAGTGACCCAACCTATATAACACAAGTATAGGAGTAGGAGATAATGACACATCTCATGAAGCTGGCCTAATTGGCACAAGTGTAGGCTTAAGTATCTCATTTATAGGGGTAGGTGTCAAGATTAAGATCTTAGATAGTCTCTTTACAACATTATGTTCAAAGGGGTTAGACTGAGGCATCTATAGGTAGTGTGTCTCAGCCATGAGATAGATAGTATGGGGCCCAACCATAGAGATGGAGCATTGTATATGGTTTGATTTTTGTATTAAAACTAATGATACACACATAGATGTTACTTTTTGGTAGTTGAATATTTGATTGTATGTGTTTATAATTATGGTTATGGTTGTTGATGATTGGATATATTTATTTGTAGAACATGTAATAAGCTATTATTGTATATGCTATAGGAAATATATTAGGTATGGTTTATTTTATATCATTATGTAGGACACACATGGTTAAAAATAAATAGGCAAATAGGACTTGGTAAAATATAATCAATCAAAAAAATGTACTACACGGTATTTCATGTTGGAAAATTTGTAATAATAAGAAAAATGACTAAGTATAAAGAACCAAAGAGTGGTAAACAAGATGGTCATAACGAGTTTTTTTATAAACCAAACAAAATATTAGCACCAAATTAAACCATGTAAAATCACACTAAATCTTATGGGGAGGTATGAAAATAATGTAATAAAGTGGAAAACACATAAAAGGACAAATGGTATAAAAATAAAATTATTTAAGTCAATCAATCATAAAAAATCACATTGCAAACTATAAGAGAGAAAGAAAATTGAAAAAAGTGGTCTTAAATTTATCACACTAATTCAATTTGGGAAGTATGAAAAAATCAAGAAATGGTTTGATTCTTACATACAATCAAAAAATAAGAAGATAAAAGTGAAAGAGAAATAAAGTAATCATAAAAAATAATAAATTAAGATGAGAAGCATGTAAATGATGTGCAACTTCGTAATCAATCACATCTTATCTCATATTTGACACATGTAATTTTGATTATGATATAGATTATTGGAAAATTTTGTGAGGAAGGTTAGGTCCTATATGTGGTCCTACACTATAACTCATAAAGGGAATACTAGAGAGGTGGAATAAATGTGAAAATATATAAATAAAGGATGTTGGTAATAGGAATTTGAAATTATTGTAATTTGTGAGGAAGGCCATGTCTTATCCATGGTTTTACAATGCAACTCACAAATGGAATCCTATATGGAGTGTTTAGTGAACAAAACAATATTTCTCAAGAGTAAATATGAGGAATATAGGGAGTAAAAAAGGGAATGTAAAAATAATAACATAGGCATCTTATGAGAATACCTTAAGAAAAAGGAGGAATAATAAGGACATGGTAAGACACTAAGTGACTAATGACCATCAATGTACAAAGGAAACATGTTTATTATAGACACAAAGCTATGTAAGGAAATAATAATGCTACTAAGATCAACTCATGAAGGTAGATTGGCATAATAAAATTAAAATGAACCTACCTTCCCATGACATGTTCCCCATTCCTCAAGATCCTTTATAGAACTATCGGTCTACTACAAATATTTAGTACTTGCAAGAGAAAGTAGGTAGAACTAAAACATTTTTTTATTCTCCTTTTATAATCTACAAGCCTACCACACCCTAATGGACCTTAACTCTATCATGAGGATAATTGTGGAGTTTTATATTTGACTAAAATAATGAGATGTGATTTCAATCATGTCTTCTAGTGTGATTTGACTTTTAAAAATATTAAATGTTTTTACCTACTATATCATTGCCTTTTATTTAAATGATTTTGTCTTTTGAAATTTTTTAGGATTTTTAATATTCCTCCTCCATACATATTTAGAATGACCAAACATGAGAGATAGAATGATACACATGAACGAACTATAGGCTTAGGCTAAAGGAAGCTAAGTAACCAAAGACAAGATTGTCTAGGACACTTAGGCTTAACAATGAACTAGCATGTGATATCAAGTCTCAACCATGTATATGTTTATTTTTTGAAAAGGGAAGAAATTAAAAAAGGAGATATAAAGTGAACTGGTAAAAAGAGATTATAATGATATTAATTATTTGTTGATTGATCATATGGTAATATGTAATGACTAAAAGGAACTAGGTTTATATAACCAGGTCACTATGACAATTATCTACAAAAAAATAAAGATAAGAAATCAAACAATAAGGAAGAGAAATAAAATGGAGCTTTTAAGAAATACACTCAAGGAAAATAAATCAATGATAAAGAAGACATCTAGAAGAAAACATAAATGATAGTATAAGCAATATATAAAGTAAGAAATAAAATTCACTATTTAATATAAATAATAATTTCACATAATGTCAATTGATATAACAAATAAATAAAGATAAGATTTGAGCACACATTGTTTCTATTGCTATTTCGCTTTCTACATTCAAAGAGAGAATTAAGAAACTAGAAGAATGGTCAAGGCTTGTATGTACCTGGATATAATCGTGCACACCGTAATCCAGACGAAGTGAGAACTCCTCTTTGGTTGTGGAGGATGACACATGCAAAAGAAAGAGACTAAGATAAAGAAAGCGTTAGATAAGGAGATGGTGGGTTGCCAAGTGAAAGCTTGATCCCAGAAGTAAAAGCTTGAGGGATGTCAACCCACTGATTAATAAAAAGATGTCTGATAAAGGACATAAAGATAAAAGACTGAAAATGATAAAGACAGAATGAAAAGTGGAAGCAAAAGCTTACCTGAATGTTGCTATTGGCCTAGTCACAGTCACCGGCGTCGGTGATCCTACCGGCGTCGATTGGTCAGGGTCTACCAACGTCGGTTAGTCTGCCGACGTCAGTGTGGGAAGTGACCGGCGTCGGTCGGGGCAGCAGTCTGTGGATGAGGTCTGGATGAGTTTTGGTCTGTGGACGGGTCTGAGATAGAGTTTTGGGCTTGGTTGAATGGTCTGGGGGTCTGGGTCTGAGAGTTTGGTTTTGGTTAATGGTCTGAGAGTCTGTGCAGAGGTCTGGGACAATGGACAAAATGTCAAAAAGGGACAAAAGGGTAGAGGAGGCCAATAGGGAGACAGGGAGATGAGGATTCGAACCTGGTCTGGTCTAGGGATAGGGAGCACTGAATCTAGTTCATAATACTTAGAAGCAAATGACTAGAAAACACAATGAAAGTACAAACAAAATACTTACCTATGACTGGCTGAAGGAGTGTTGATGGTGCTATTGCTTATGATGTTGACAAAGGTAGAGTCCCTATTGTTGATGTAGAAAATTGATGCAGAGTCCCTGGAGAGTATTGCTTAATGTGTACCTGTAGCTAAAGAGTTAGTATTGGAAGAGAGAGGAGTGAAAGATTGACAGATTGAAGGATTCCTAAGTAGGATGCGAGAGAGAGGCCAAGGATGGATAACAGATTCAGAAAACCATTATGAAGGCTACCGATGCTGGAAATATCACCGATGTCAGTCGACAGTTGACCGATGTCAACGGCTGGAAGGCAGGAAAAAGGCTAAAAATAGCCTTTCATCCATTTTCCCAACTATCGAGTCAGTGAGTCCGAGGAAGAAATGATTGAAGGTGGCTAAATGGATGCGAGAGGTTAAAGAGGAGAAGTTGGAATGGGGGGTCTAGGCATTAATATTGGCCATGTGGGGAATGAAGGGAATCCAAGAAGGGTATCCAAGGGTGGTGAGGTGGCAAGAGAGAGAGGGAAAAGGGATTTTATTAATTTAAAATAGGATATTTATTTCAAATTAATAAAACATGGGTTATGAGTGGTTAAGTGGATGAAGGGGACCAAAAGGGGGAGAAAAGACCAAGGCGTAGACACGATTTCGGTGTCTACATTTGCCCCTTTTGTCTTGTTGGTTGCTCTAGATGAACTGCAAGACAAAAATAGGAGTTGGTTGCCCCAGGTATGGGATAAGGTTGATTTTGTCTTGTTGGTTGTTCAAGTGAACTGCAACACAAAAATAAGAGGATTGGTTGCCCCGATTATGAATGTTGCTTTCCCCCTCAAAGTAGGAGTCGATGGAAGGGAACCTGGAATCGGGTGCTGATTTGACAAAGAGTGGACGAAGATGGTGAGTGTAAACACTACAATAGTTGTGATTGCATGTATACCACTGTACGAGATGGTCAGGTCAGATTGTCACAGGTCAAGGGTCAAGGAGTGCCAAAATTGAAATAACTGGGCCCTAGCATTTAGTCGTCTGCTGATTGGGTTATTCAATTTAAGCTGAAGCTCCAAATGGTCATCATGTTCCAAGTATCCCAAGCTCAGTAAGTGCTCTTGGAAACATGAAAATGTCACAAGTAGTGCAAATCAACTGGCTTGTGATCCTATACTTGTGAGGGTCAAAAATAGTCTGCGCACAATTTTGCTAACCAGTCGTGGGGTAGCATACATGCAAAAACAACCAATGCGAAGTCGTCTTGGAAGTGTTCACAGTCGGAGGAGATAGGCGTGATCTCCAATGGTCATTGGTCGAGGTGGATGAATGTATGAAAGAGAGTGGCTGAGCTAACCTCATAACACTGAGTGCTGCTTATATAGCCCCTGTGGTTAGGGCCTCAGGCCAATGTAGTTCTCCCTAGAAGGGAGGAAGGGTCAAAGGGATGGAATTGGTTTTGGTTGAGGGCAAGGTCATGGTCAAAAGGAGGAAAGAAGGTTTGTCCATTAGAGAGACGAACAAACGAGGGTGGTTAAACTAACCCCAGAACACTGAGTGCTGCCTACATAGCCCCTGTCTTAGGGCCTCAGACCAATGTAGTTCAGGCTAAGGGTTTGAGTGGTAGACAAGTGGTCAAAGTGGTCAATAGATTGGTCTTGGTCATGATGAATGATGAGGGGAAGATGATGTTTCAGCCTTTTCCATATTGTGTGATGGTGTATTCTGCAACATTGGTCAAGAGGTCTTTCATCCCAAGCAATTTTCCATAGTCGTGATGGATGTATGCTAAAAATGAATTGAGGTCTATTTATGCTTCAGTAAGTATTGGTTTATGCTTAACATAAATTGTGTCTGGTCGATAGTTTCCATGTGTATTGGTGTCCATAGAAACTATGTGAAATGGACTAGGTCATGTCGATAGTCTGAAAATGTTTGATTGGTTTGGTTTGGGTTTGGTTGGATAGATAATGATTTGGTTGGATGCGTGACCAAGATGTGTCAAAAGTGAAAGGCAAATTGCTCTTTCATTGACGAGGACAAGAATGATAGCATAGATAAGAGTTGTTAGAACAAAAGACCCTTTTATGCATTGCGTCGTTGACCAGTGGTTGTGTTAGAGCGATAATCGAATCACTTGACGTTAAGTGAGCTCAAAATCCCTTGAGTATGTTGGGGTGATAGGATTGATAATGAGATGATAGGGGGAACCATTTTTGGCAAGAACAACTTTGCCCCTTTTATAGGTGACCCCGAGAACAACTATAGACAAGTCCATGACTCTAAAGTTTTGTTAGTCAGTTTTTTTTTTTTTTTGAAGGCAGACTGATCGATGCGGGAAGCTTGCAATGGGATATTGTCTTGCTTTGTGGTCATGTTGTGAAGCTGATCGATGCGGGAAGCTTCAGAGATAGTGCTGTGTATGTAGCAAAATTTATGCATAGCCATCCTTCGAGGGAGTGGTCTATATTCTACTTTTATGTTTTTGATATGACTTTGGCCTAGTTGTCCTTCAAGGGAGCAGTCTAGTGAATACAGCAATGATGATGCAGCTATCCTTCGAGGGAGTAGTCTACATTTATAGTTTTATGACCTTGGAATATGCATCCCATTTTTGTATATATTTGATTGATTTGTTGACTGGACTTTTGGTCATGGACTTGACTATAGAGGTTTATAGGGTTTCCCTTTTATTAAGACAAAGCATTCATGATTGACAAAAGGGTTAGGATTGAGGGTTGAAGGAGATAGGAATGACGGTGACAGGGACTACTCAAGGGATCGAGCTCAAGTTAAATGTCAAATGAATAATTATTTAACTAACAGTGGACTGGTCAAAGATGCAAGACATAAAGGGGCTCAAGTTCTAACAAAGTCCTGACCCATGATTGTGTTATGATGCAAGGTCCGAGTCAATTGGGAGCAAACTTTCCCCATTTGCTTCGTTCCAAATTAGTCACATGTTGATTGATGTTGAAGGAGTTGGTCAATGTTTGGAAGAGGGAAGTCGATGCTGAAGAAGTTGGTTGATATTTGATCAAGGTTTGATTGAGGTTGGTTTGAATGTTTGGTCGAGGATAGGTTGAATATTTGGTCAAAGATAGGTTGAATGTTTGGTCGAGGTTGGGTTGATGGTATGGTTGAGGTCTAGGATTAAAAGAGTGATTGATATGTGGTCGAGACTGGGTTAAAAGGTTGGTCAGGGTTTGGATGAAAGTTGAATTCCCCCAGCGGCTAGGGAGAATGTTTGATAGATTGGTCAAGGTCGGTTGAGGCTTGGTGGTCAGATTGACTGTGTTGATGTCGAATAAGTGGGTTAAAGGCAGTGAAGGGACCATAATCGGGTGTGGAGATCCTGATTTAGGTGATGAAGTTTGAGAAGTATGGGTTGGTGTTGATGATTTGTCAAAGGGGTGGTCAAGAGGATCCTTGATAAGAAGGAAATCCTTTCTCTGTTGTTAATGAATGACAGCTTTAAAAGTGAAACAATGCTCAGTGTCATGTCCCAGAGTGTGGTGATAATGACAGAGTGTGGTGACTTTGGTTTAGGAGGCGTTAGTCGATGGATTGGAAGAGATATATGTCTGATGTGTTGAGAGAGTAATGGAGGTGACTTGCCTCTGTGAAGTATGGGAGTAGGAAGTACCCCTATCAAAGTGGACAGATGCGGGCCCAAAATTGAAGGTAATGATGAAGGTGGGGGAGGAGTCCTCCAGTGTGGTTTAATGGCCTTTATTGGTTTGGGGCGAGGGCCACTATTGTACGAGGTGAGGTTACATACGGGTTCAGATTTGGATGTCGATAGAGGCTAGTGAGATGTAGCAATCTCAGGCAAAGGGAAAGAGGAAACCGTGACTGGGTCTTCCTCGATCAAAATGGGTGAAGAGACTGGTTCTTCTTTTGGTGGAGAATAAATAAGAGAGTGTGGCTCTACAGTTGGATAGAGCGTAGGAATGGTCATGGTCGCGATGTGTGGTCTAGGCATGGGGAATGTATGATCCCCCATTGATGACAAAAAGGATGAGGGTGAGGCAGCTGGTGTGGGTGCCATCAAAGCATCTTCTAATATGAGAGAGGTCGATGGAGGATTAATAGGAGAAGAAAATTCTTCATCCTGTGGAGGAGGGATAGGGGAAGAAGGTTCTTCCACCTATGAAGGAGGTTGGTCAGAGACAAGAGAAAAGACAGTGTCGATTGTGTGTATATCATGGTATTGAGGGTCATTGGTCATGGTCTGGACATTGTTTTGAGTAGGCAGGTGATTGGGAAAGGGTTTTTTGAAGATGTCGAGGTTTTGATTGGGCAGGGCGTTCGGTTTATCTAGGATAAGATCCCCCTTGTCTAGCATGTCTTGGATGATGTTTTTGAAGGTTTGACAGTTGTCTGTGTCATGACCTTTGACACGGTGATAGTTGCAAAAGTCATTCTCCCTGTACCATGCAGGGATAGGTGTTGAGGGGTCGAATTGATGTGGTCAGATTGAAGGGAGATTGAGGACCCCCTGCTTGATGAATTTATCCAAGACATAGGCATATGATTCTCCAATTGGAGTGAATTGACATTGTATGGATCGACGTTGAAAGTGTCTATTGATGTAGTCTAATGTTGAAAATTGAGGTCGGTTGGTTATTATTGAAGATGATGGTCTAAAGATGACAGTATTTGCCAACCCCTTGGACTGTGAGTGGATAGAAGAAGGTTTGGATGAAGAAGGGTCATTAGATTTTGCATTGTTATTACGCAATTTGACCTTATTTTCATCGATGGCATAGAGTTCAAGCTTTCTTGCCATGGTGAAAGCTTCATCAAAAGTGCAAAATGTCTGAATCTGCAAGGTAGAAGAGATGTGCCTATCACATGCTCGAGAAAAGAGCTTAATGAGCTCAGGTTGAGGCAAGGAGAAGGAGAGCTAGTTGATCAGGCCTCTCCAATGGGCGACAAAATCGACTATTGATTCGTCGTCAAATTGCCTAATGGAATAGAGGTCTATGATTGAGACTTGTTTGGTGATGTTGATAGAGAAATGGTCGAGAAATAATTGGGCAAGTTGAATGAAAGAGAAGATATAATGTCTGGTAAGAGAGCTATACCAGTCAAGGGCGGGGCCAGAAAGAGACATAGGGAACGTGCGTAAAAGTAACGCATCGTCATGGGCAATGAGATAACAGGCATGTCTGAATGCCTGAAGATGTTGTTGTGGGTCTTCCTTACTCTGAAAGCGAGTAAATTTGGGAAGCTCCCACTGGTTGGGGTATGGTTGGATAGGGATGGAAGGATGCATGGGTTCATTGCAAATTTGGTCATATGAGAGGGCATTGCTTGAACCAGAGATAGAGGTCTCAAGATTGGACATTTTATCCATCAGCATTTTGATGATGTCTACTGATGGATTAGCAGGTGGGGCACCCCCTAGGTTGTAAGGTACCTAGAAGGTGGTTGAAGAGGCATATGACGTACTTGGTTGTGCTTGTGTAGGCACAACATATGGATAGTACGTCATGGGGATAGATGTCATGGTCAAAGGGCCTTGTGTCATGAAATTAGAGGACACAAGTTGACTAGATACCGCCATAGGTGGTTGAGTGGCAGCACTGGTAAAAGGATAGGTTGTCACTCCCACGTGTATAGGTGCAAGAGTGGGCGAGGTCGAGACAACCAAGTTCTGGTATGATGTAAAACTTGGTTGAATTGTGTGCGGTTGAGGGGGTAATGAAACCCCAATGGAGGTAGGTTCGAAAATAGATGAGGAGGCCAAACTTTGCATATTGGCCATGGTCGAGTGACTAGTCGAGACAATAGGCTGAGTCATGATGGGTTGAGTAGCGGGTGACATCGATGTCATTGCCGCTGCACTTGAAAGGTCCTGCATTTGGTTTCTTGTGAGATAGTTTTGGAGGGCTTTGACATTGAGGTCCAAGAATCTTTCAAAATCTTGGTCCCCTTCAGGGATGATGGGAGTCTGAGTCGGGGTTGGTCGAGTAGGAGTTCCTTCAGTCTCCGAGTGGAACTCCATTATAGGACTGGTTATGGATGGGGAAGACGGAAGCGGTTGATGTCTCACGTGGTCAAGAAGAGGCTTGGTTTGACTGCATATCAAAACCATTCAAGGAAAAAGGTTTAAGTTTTAGAAACTGTATTTTATCAATTTCAAAAACTCAAAATATGGTTTTGGTAGAAAAAGGGGTCAGGTTTTAGGCTGTTGTTATGAAAAAAAGATTGTGGCAGTGATCGACGTCAGTTGAAAAACTGATGTCGGTGATATCAGATGGCTGACATCGGTCATATAACTGATGCCGGCTGGGAAAGGTTACCGACATCAGTGGTAAAGTCGATGCCGGTGACTGTGTTTTCCAGAAACTAAAAAGACTTGAGAGTTTTTGGAAATCAAAGAAGAAGAATGTCCTCACTAGCTCAAACAAGCAGATAAGAATAGAAAAGATGAAGAACACAAGTAGAGCCTAAGCGTTAAATCCCTAGAAATAAATTATTAAGCTCGTGTGGCTTATGCCTTAAAGTGATTTTGGGGAGGTTGGATGGAAGAATGGGTCCTAGAAGAGGTAGTCTATGGATGGTTTCAGGTTTGTTTAGGCGCTCAAGAGTCTGTATTAGGTTTGGTACGTGGTCTGGTGCTAAGGAGCAAGCTCCCCTCACTTCATGAGTCTAGTGATAAGTTGGTCTCGCTTAGCCAAAATATACCTTGCCTAGAGATTATCCTCTGCCAGAGAACGGAGTGGGCTTTCCCCTTGGTGATGAAATCCAAGTGAGATTGCCAAGGAGGGGTAAGGTATCTGCTGGGGGATGAAATCCCAGTCGGGCCTTGTCTCAGGTAAGTTTGATGTTTGATTTAGTGCACGTGGTTTGGTTGTGTAACATCAAGTGGACTACGATTAATTCAATATGCAGTTATTAATTACTAAGTGTGGACTAAGAAATGCAAGCAAATAGAAATGCAATGCAATGTGTTTTAATGCCCAAGTCAAAATGTTAAGTTGGAATGAAAACAAGTTGAGAAAGGGTTGAAGAATATGATTTTTGACTAGTCTAGAAATGCAAGAAAAGAAAGAAAAGTTATTTTTATTCCTGCTTATGATGTCATTTAGAAGAGAAGAAAGAGGTGAAGAGGGAGAAACCTAATGCACCTAAATGAAAAAAGAAGGAAAGGAACCCAAGGAAGGCCCTAAGTGTCCCACCAGGCGTGCTAGAATGTTTCTATTGCTATTTCGCTTTCTACATTCAAAGAGAGAATTAAGAAACTAGAAGAATGGTCAAGGCTTGTATGTACCTGGATATAGTCATGTGCACCATAATCTAGATGAACTGAGAACTCCTCTTTGGTTGTGGAGGATGACACCTACAAAAGAAAGAGACTAAGACAAAGAAGGCGTTAGATAAGGAGATGGTGGGCTGACAAGCGAAAGCTTGATCCCAGAAGCAAAAGCTTGAGGGATGTCAACCCACTGATTAATAAAAAGATGTCTGATAAAGGACAGAAAGATAAAAGACTAAAAATGATAAAGACAGAATGAAAAGTGGAAGAAAAAGCTTACCTGAATGTTGCTGTCAGCCTAGTCACAGTCACCGGCATCGGTTGGTCAGGGTCTGCCAACGTCGGTTAGTCTACCGACATCGGTGTAGGAAGTGACTGGCATCGGTCGGGGCAGCAGTCTATGGATGAGGCTGGATGAGTTTTAGTCTGTGGATGGGTCTGAGATAGAGTTTTGGGCTTGGTTGAATGGTCTGGGGGTCTGGGTCTGAGAGTCTGGTTTTGGTTAATGGTCTGAGAGTCTGTGCAGAGGTCTGGGACAATGGATAGAATGTCAAAAAGGGATTGAAGGGTAGAGGAGGCCAATAGGGAGACAAGGAAATGAGGATTCAGACCTGGTCTAGTCTAGGGATAGGGAGCGCTAAATCTAGTTCATAATACTTAGAAGCAAATAACTAGAAAACACAATGAAAGTACAAACAAAATACTTACCTATGATTGGCTGAAGGAGTGTTGATGGTGCTATTGCTTACACTATTGATGAAGGCAGAGTCCCTATTATTGATGTATAAAATTGATGCAGAGTCCCTGGAGAGTGTTGCTTAATGTGTACCTGCAGCCAAAGAGTTAGTAGTGGAAGAAAGAGGAGCGAAAGATTGACAGATTGAAGGATTCCTGAGTCGGATGCAAGAGAGAGGCCAAGGATGGATAATGGATTTAGAAAACTGTTATGAAGGCTACCGATGTTAGAAATATCACCGACGTCGGTCGACAATTGACCGACGTCGGTGGCTAGAAGGTAGGAAAAAGGCTAAAAATAACCTTTCGTCTGTTTTCCCAACTGCCAGGTCAGCGAGTCCGAGGAAGAAACGGTCGAAGGTGGCTAAATGGACGCGAGAGGTTAAAGAGGAGAAGTTGGAATGGGGGTCTAGGCATTAATATTGGCCATGTGGGGAATGAATGGAATCCAAGAAGGGTATCCAAGGGTGGTGAGGTGGCAAGAGAGAGAGGGAAAAAGGATTTTATTAATTTAAAATAGGATATTTATTTCAAATTAATAAAACATGGGTTATGAGTGGTTAAGTGGACGAAGGGGACCAAAAGGGGGAGAAAGGACCAAGGGGTAGACACAATTTTGGTGTCTACACACATCTAATCCAAATGAAAAGGCAAAATCACCATGCATGTGCTTATAAATATTGATAAATATATCCACACAAATTATCTAGAACATTAGATAGATCTATATGAAGATGGATGTGAATTGATGCTAATGTCTCATCACTATTCAATGAAAACTAGGAAAATAATTCTCATCTAATCTCCTCAATATAAAAAGTAGGAATGTTGGATAGATCATGTTGAGGAGGGATATTAGGTAAGGGATGCTCAGAAGAATGCATGGGACTAGACTCAATGGGAGATGTGAGAATCACTAGTGGGGCAGTATCCATAGGTGAGGAACTAAGAGGTGGAAAAGGATCCATAAGTGAGGGACTCATAGGTGGAGAAGGGTCTACATGTGAGGGAAGGTCCATGGGTGAAGGATTCATTGGTGGAAGAATAGAAGGTGATGAATGGAACATAAGAGGGGATAGAACCATTTGAAGTGGAACCATTGGAGAAGAAGGGGAAACCTTCTTGTAAGAATATCTATGTGAGGAATGGTACAGGGTATAAGAATAGATATAAGATGATCTTTAAGTTCTTATTTAACGATGTGGCAATGATCAGTGTGATGGGTGCCACATTGGTGCCAAAGACAATAAACCTCTTCATTTTTAGGCATATATTTAGGTAGTACCTTTAAGGGAGGTGTGGCCTTATTTGAAGACTAAAGGGAAGAATGATGTAAAGTATCTATATATTGTTGTATTTTGTGTCAATGCATGGAATAATTATTATATATTTTGTGGAAGTAATAGATATGCCTCTGAGTAGGCTTAGTAGAAGTACTCACGTGAGGAAGTGTAACAAGAATAGAAGGAGCTTGGGAAGGATTATCAACCCATTTAGTGGGAAATGGATCCATTTAAGGTAAAGTAAGTAAACCATCACCAAGATAAGGGGATGATGGAGAAATAATGAGACTAGGATCAATGGAAGGAGTATTTGGATATAAAGTAGGGATAAACACAATAATAGTAGGACTGGAAACATGATCAACTATATTAGGAGCAAGGTTGGGCTTAACTATAGTAGGAGTGAGAATGGGCTCTAATTTAGACTCTACTGAGGGAGGGGTGGGGTATACATAAGGCAAAATAAGGTTTTCATGCATCTTAGGGATAAGTAAGCTCTAAGGGTCAGGTACCTAGTAAAGTGGTAAGGCCTAGTCATAACACTATCCATGAGCATACTCCTAAGAGGTTCCTCAAAAACTAGAGGTGTCAGCACCATCTATACCCTATGATAAAGAGGAAAAATAATAAAATTAGGAACTATGAATGATGGAACATGGGAAGAATCATGAAAATACTAAAGCAAATAAGAGAGATAATGGATACTTTTTATATCATGGGATTGAACAAAACTACCTAAAAATACATCATCTAAGGTGTAACCATCATCATAGTTAGGGGTGTGAATATTAATGATGTAATTAGGGATGAACTTGTCATCTGATGAAGTGTGGTGAATATAATGTTGAGTCTTAGTCAATAAAATAGGAATATTATCATAAAGAGGTTTGCGAGAACAAGGTTGTAATGAAGTAGGAAGCTAAGAGATGAGATGAGGTGAAAGATAAAAAAATTTAATATTTAGGTTGATCTCCTCAAGATCATCATCATCATCAAAATCTAAGAGGTTAGATGGAATATTCCTAATGAGTTTAGGATGACCATTGTAACTTTGAGTTGGGTTGATGGGAAAGTTGAATTGTTCATACTCATGGAATAGAACATTGGACAAAGGTTCAAGAGTAAGAATTTTAAAGACACCACAATCTTGGAATTGTTTTAAATTCCAAAGGTTAGTGTCACCTTGAATCCTATATATGGCTCATTGATGAGAAAATTTAATGCATTGGCAAGAAGAAGAAGCAACTACTCTCATACAATGAGTTCATGACCTACTAAGCAAGATGTTATAAGAAAGAGGAAAGTTAAAGATCACCACCTTCACATGAATGGTGATAGGTGGGATGGTGATGGTAAGACACACACAACATAAAGGAGGAATTTAACTTTGATCATATCTCTTGCATGTGCTACATGTAGACTTTGTAGACACTTAAATTTGGCCACTGATAACCCCCCATCAAGCTTTTGACCAATTTCCACCCAAAATGCAAAATTTTGCCTAAAAACACTAAAACATGATACATGATGTGAAACTAACATATTCAAGTGTCAATTTTGGCTAGGGTATCCATAAATGGGGAAAAATAATTTATGGGCCAACTAACTTTGATCATATAATTTCAAGTCAAAATGCCAATTTTGCACCCACATGCTTTAGATTGCTCTTTCCTATCAAATATTATACACAAGACATGTTCCTTTATTATTTTTGTTTCTAAAATCCTAAATGGGAATGCATATCTAACACATACAATATTACCTTCCAATTTTAGTCTAGTCAAATTTTGGACCAATAACAAGGCATTCTGATCAATCTAAGTAATTTGTGCATAAAGTACTTAATCATGCCTAAGATCTAATTAACCCAAATCAAGGCATAATAAAAAATTCCATGGAAACTTGTTGAACATTTATTTTTGGAAATGCATATTTAATATCTACATCATTAGGTGACCTCATTTCTTGGGAAAATATCCATAGGCCATAAATGCCACAAATATCAATATTCATGCCCTCCATGCCTCATCAATGCCTTCCATGATGCCCTCGATGTCTCTTAATTTACCCTTATTACAATGTCATGATGAGGATAATTATAAACTTAATTCCAAAAATTTAATTAATCCTTAATCACACATCTCAATCTTGAGATGGATGGTTCAGGTTGATTCTAGACATTTGAAAAAACCTATAAATAGGAGGCCTCACCACATCATTTTCAAGACTTAAAAATGTAAAGTTATAATGTAGAATTGGTTATAAAAGCTTCATGAAACTAGTGTCACCATTCCAAATTGATTCTAATCCAAGCCAAGCCATAAGACAAAAGTGCCAAGGAGAGATGGAGGTAGACAAGATTCCATTACCAAGGACTTCATGAGCACAAAACTGAGCAAGCCACTACTAGAAAGGCATTTGGAGCATCCAAGGAAGGTGAAGAAATTATTGTGTTTTATTTCTTACTTTTTAGTTGTGTTTGTCCTTTTTTTTTGTTAACTAAGTTCTCCCTAGTGTCTAGGCCTAGAGATGTTATGTTATTAGTGTGTTTCTTTCATTTTGTTTTCATTTTGGAACTAACACCATACTAACCATCCTCTTTTGAGTAAAATTCCTAGATCACATAATGGCATGCTCGATGGGACTAGATGCATTTCACACCTGAAGAAGATCATTTTACAACTCTAAAATATTTATTTGGACCCTTAAAACTATTGCACATTGATTTTCTAACTTTATTTTTTTGTTTCTATTTGCCATGGTTTAACATAGTAACCGACATCGATTACATAGCTTAACTGACATCGGTTGGGTAACTGACATTAGCTAGAAAAAGTAACCATCATTAGTTGTAATAACTGATGTCAATCACTGTGCTTTTCTAAAAAAATAGACCCGAGAGCTAGTTTTCCAAATTTTATTGTAATAACTGATGTCAATCACTGTGCTTATCTAAAGGACATGCTAACATTTTTGCTGCAGGAACAAGCTAGATATTTGCTTTAAAAATGTTTAAATCACCTTTTTCATGCTTAAAAATCATTTAGGAACCTTGTTTTGGGTGTTTAACAAATAATTTAGATGTTTTTGGTGAATTTTTTCAAAGTTTGCAACTAATACCAAGGGGTCAAATGAACACCACCAAATCTTTCATTTTAGGCTTAAAATTGAACACACTTATCAATTCTTGTTTTCAATAGTTTTTTAGATCAAATCTTTATTTTGAAAAAAGAGGAATGTTGTGTGTATGTTCCTCCATTTGTTTCCTATAGGGAACCCTTTGAATCAAACTCACCATTTCTATTGTAAGTAGCCTAGTCCAAGTCTTAGAAATAAAGTCATCTAAAACACTCCCCAAAAACACATCAAAGTTTGGGTGACCTTGAAAATGACCCTAAAGTATTTATACTTTCATTGTTTCTTTATTTTTATGCAAACTTGGCTTGTGAGGGGGACTTCATCACCTCCCACAAGTTCTTTAGGGAAGCTTTGACTTGAGGTTTCATCTCTTGGCATTAACTTCATTTGGCTCCTTTGGAGTTCCACATAGGATGTAGTGGCACTTTAGACATCACAATACACTGAGTGAATAATAGGATGTAGTGGTTGCAAAAATGACTAGACCTTTTTTCAATAAGCCAAGTGATATAGACCCAAAATTTGTGCTTTTCTTTTACATTTTTTGGTGTGAAAGTCATTATGTAATTGATTCCCTTAGATCATTTAGAAAATTTTTAGATATTAGACAAATCCCCACTTACCATGGAAGTATTGTTGGTGCAAGGTGCACCTCAAGTTCCATATCATAGTACTGTCATTTGAGATAAGGGGGGGTGTAAAAACCCTACTAGATAATGCACATTTACTTTTGGATGAACACTTTAAAATCATTTCAAATGATGTATATTGATGGATTCTAACAATACCAAACAACCTTATTAGTTTAGGATCTAATAATGATTAATTAGTTGGTCTTGTCCTAGTTTAAAGTCTTTTTTGGAGTCAAAACTTGGTGTAAACAAATAATCCAAACCAAACACATAATCCAAATTTTCCTTTGAATAAAGAGGCATTATGTTTTCTATGTGAGATCATTAATTTGCCTTGTTCAAAAGTTCATCAAAAGCTTGAGAGTCATATCATCCACTTTGGTATAATTATGTTTTCCAATTGAGTCTAGATCTTTACCAAAGTTGTTTAAGTCCTTCACTTATAATCTAAACTCAGAATTACACCTTTACAAGTTCATAGGGTTGATGTGTTAAGTGGGTTCACCATTTGCACTAAACTTGAGGGAACTTAGGTTTAATTTCCAATTTAGGTTGAAGGTCATTTAAAGACTCATAATCATTATCATCACTTGATAAACTTAACCCATTTTATGATAAAAATGCTTGCACTTTGAGTCTATGCACCATAACATTTTTAGTCAAGAAAAGTAGTGTTATGCTATCAAAATTGTAAGAAAATGTCTTTTTCAATAGAGTGTTTTTGAAACAAACCTTTTTTGTTACACCTTTTGGGTAGTATAACATCATTACACAACCCAAACCATTTCAAATATTATTTCATAGAGCCTCTTGCATAGAGTTCTAAATTTGTTCCTACATTTTTAGACCAAGCCAAGTGTACTTTTGTGATCTTTTGTCTAAAATAGTTATAATGTTACCTTTTGTCTAGATAATTTGTCAAAAAACCAAGTTTTATACCATTTTTATGGGAAAATAAAATATTTCTAAAGTTCCTTTTGTTTCATACCTTATACATAGTTGATCAAGTTTATGTCTAAGAATCAAATGCCTAGTGTTTGTTAGAAGTGTTTCAAATCTATTAGATTAAAACTTTCATCTATTTTCAATGTCTAGCTTTTGATGCCATTTAGCAAAGAGTCCTAGCACATGCCTTGTTTGAGCCTAGCTTTTGATGTCGTGTTTGGCCAAAATACCTAGAAATTTTTAGATTACTAAATTAGATTGATTTGAAACACTTCAACCTTAGAGTTTGTCATTTTGATTTTGGGTCCATTTACTTACTTATCTTTGTGTTAACAGTGAAATGTTAGATACTTCACACTATCTAGTTTCCTCACAAAACTTTGCATAAACCTTTTGATCCTTTTGACAAATATAGACCAAGCTGGGACATAATCTATTTTAGACATTGTCATTTTTAGAGTTTGTAGAACTCTTTGACCTTTTATCACAAAAGAATTGACTATGGATCCCAAAATGTATTCTTACACTCATAGTGGACTCATGTATAATCCAAGGATTAGTAATGTGGTTATGCAAGAAGAAATGGTGAAAGACCCCTATGCAGATAATATTACTTATGAGATGGATTTTTATCCCTATTATAATACTCAATCAGGCACCCAAAGCTAAGATCCATTAGCTAACTATCTGGTTAACACACCACCTTATTTAAAACAAGGCCAAGAGTAAACCACACAATACATAGCTATAATACCTATAGTGGATGAGCCAATACTTCAACAATGATATTCAACTAATATGGCTTCCACGTATGATCCATTTTTGTTTGAAAAACATTTGTTATAGAATAAAGATGAGATTTTGGTTAGAGCTATAGAGGTAGGGGCCAAGTTTCTACTAGGTTTCTCCCATGAAAATTTACCATGTCTAGTCAGAGTGCCCCATAATATCATTAATGATCAATAGGCTTCTTATAGCAATCTTATGGCTCTATTCCAAACAACATATCAATACCCCAATATATTTGATCAAGGAAAATACATCATTAAAGATCACTTTAATCAAATGCAGATAGCATATCAAACCTACCAAAATCTAGAACATGATTTTAATTAGATGAACATGGTAAGTAAGCCTCTTATTGACCTAGTTCCTTCAATAACAGTGTTGATAAAGTTAAATAAATAAAAGAATATGAGTTTTGACCCATTCATATAAACTTCTTTGATAGATAACTTGATTCATATGCCTATTATTGAAGAAGTATGTTTAGCCTATACACAAAATAATGAGCCAAATATAGTAGACAATGTGCAAACAACATCCAATCTCAATTAAATTGGTACTAACATGCAAATAATTAGTCAACAACATGTTCCTATAGTTAATCCTATTAATAGGTCATCATACCAAGGAGTTGGAGTTTCTACACCCCAACCTTAACTAACTACTTCTTCAAGTGTACAACCTATGGGATTCAATAATCAAATAATAGCTAATGTCATACCTCAATGACATAATACGATGAACCCTAATCCTCAATAGGTAATGAGTAGTATTCCAAAATAATAGGCACAATCCAGTATATTAACACAATATAGGAAAACTAAATTACCACCTTAATCAGGGGAAACTAATGTTCCACCTCAATTGGTAATGATGAATATACCTCTTTAGTCATAGACTAATATGCCAATACAAAACCAAGCAATGAATAATCAATAACATGCAAATATTGGTCAATAATAGATGTTGAATCTATAAATTGATTTCACTTCCTCATAAAGATTCATGAAATAAGGAGGTCCCCATGTTTCTCAGGTATGTACTAGACAACCATTGGTTTAAAATGTGCCAAAAATCTAGTGACAGGGTCTTGGTCCATAAGTTCCCACTCAACATCAAGGTTTGATTAGTCGGTAACATGTCCCTTTTCAACCAAAATAGGCATAGATAGTTATATCCCTCTATCCCACTAGCAAAATCCTCCAATTCAAACCTTTATCACCAATTTGAACTAAAATATCGCACAACCAAGTATATAATTTCAAGTACATATTAATCCACATATGCATATTAATTATCCATTCCCCAACCAAACTAATATACCCTAATAGATATCTCTGTCATACCCTAGTCAAAGTGTCCCACATGTGACCTCGCAACCATCTATCCCAACCAATATTCTCCCTCAAACCAATATTCCTTCTAGTTTCCTCTCCCAAGAATTGTAACAAATGAAGGATATGATTACTACTATTTAGGTGGGGAAACAAAATAAAAAGTGAAAATTTGGTGATGTATGTTCCTATTTATTCAACATGGAGTATTTATAGATACCATTTCCTCTAGGATATAAACCACCAAAATTCAATAAATAAAAAGGTAAAGGTGACCTTAAGGCTCATCTGGTCAAATTCTTTGTCACATGTCAACCAGTGGCATATAACAACATATTACTTTGGTTTTTGCTTCCAAGGAGCTTGGATGGACAAGCCTTGGAGTGGTTTTTGAAGTTTCCCAAAAATTTAGTAACAAATTTTGATGGTTTTTCTAATAAGTTTGTGCAGAACTTTTCCTATAATCTCAAGCATGAGATTTCATTAGTGGACTTAATAAAAGCAAAGAAAAAGACTAGTGAGAGTTTTGCAAGTTATTTACATTAATGGAGATCCCTTGAAAGCTATTTCACCCATAGTTTACTAGATAAATAATTATCTACTGTGTTTACCAACAATTTGCACAGTAAGATAGCTTATCATTTAGAACTACAATGTGGTCATACTTTCAAGGAAATCATCAAAAAAGGATTGTTGATTGAGTAAGCACTCATTAATAAAGGAGTCATCAAGCTTAATTTAACTAATAAAAAATGAGGTACCAATTAGAGAAATGACCAACATCTCATTCAAGCACTAACATCACAACCAGCCTAGGCCAATAACCATGAAAGATCGAAGTAATTTAACTATAATAGAAATGTTTTAGGAAATGGAGTAATCAAGTCCCATTATGTCCAAATAATGAAAACATCATTTGCACCACATTTTTATCTTATTCCTACTCAACTAGTGCCACAAAGTGAAATAACCAAAACCTGAACAACAATCGTTACCATTGCAAACCCCTCCTAAAAGAATTATGCCTACACGTTGTGTCTTTAGTGACCTAGGAGGACCTATTGAGTCTATATTTCACAAGATTGTTGCCACTAATCTAATTATTTGTCCTATAACAAAGCATTATCCACAAGGCATTCTTTATTTTGATTATTATCATGAAAATGAATTCTATGACTATCATTGGGTCAATAGGCATAATCTACAAAGATGTGTCCAAATCAAGCATTTAATTGATAATATGTTAGAGAATGGGGAGATAAAATTATATAATGGTGCTTAAAATTCTAATAAAACTCTAAGGATTTATCAAAAACCCTTTCCCTAACATAATAATCAACAAAAAAAATCAACAACAACACCAATTGCCAATGTAGTAGCAAAATCAACAGTATCAAAATCAAAGGCCAAACTAATAAAATCAACCAAATTAGTAGTATATCCCACAATGATAGAATAATGGGAAAAACCAAGGTCAAAATTCAAACAAATAACAAACTTAACGTGTACTTATACATGACTACAATAGGGTTGTAGGTCATATTGTAGGGGGTAGTGTTAATACCATCTCCATTAATCCTAGACCAAGCACTAATCAACCCAGACCATTGCGAAACAACCCCATTTAGCTAAATTACATAGATAATCCTTATTTAACCTAGGAATGCATACAATAAAACCAACTTACTATGACTTACCCTTTTGGACCTTATATCAACACCTCATTCTTACCATGTAACCAAATGTAAGTGCATCAGCAACTGAGACTTGCCTTATCTATTCCCACACCATTCTTAACATTTATTAGCAATAACGGTATGGTATTTAATATTAATTATGTAATCATAACTCAAAGGTCAAATATTACCATCCTAGGCCCACAACCATCCACCACATTGCCTATCATCCAACCAACCATTCATCCTTAGAATAAACCAGTCACTACTAACCAAGAAAAGAAATTTGATAATGTGGAACAATTGCAAAATACACCAACACAAATTTCTATTTTTGATTTGATGTGAATGTAAATAATCCATAAAAACATCTTGAATGATTTTTTGACCCAATACACTATTGCTAGTGACATATCCCCTGATAAATTTCAAGCTTTGGTTGGACACCTAACTCTAGTCCAACAAGTCACGTTCAACCAAAGTGATATGTCTTACCTTGGTCTTCTCCATAATAATCCATTATACATATAATTTTATATAAATTAACATAAATTGAAACATGTCCTTATATACAATAGATTAGGCCTCAACATAGTGTCTCTAAAGCTCATCAAGATTTTTGGGTATATAATGGCAGATCTCCAACCAGAAATAATAACTATCAAAGCCTATGATAATCAAGAAAGAGAATCGCAAGGCACCATTAGTTTTCTAGTTATCATTGGGCCTTTGATCCATGATACACTTTAACATGTGTTTGATCTTGAGTTATCATACAATATGATTCTAGGAAGGCCTTGATTACATGAGATTCATGCATTCTCATCAACATTGTACCAATGTATCAAGTTTTCCCACTCAAGGATGGAAGTGAATATTCTAAGAGATTTACACCCATTTGAACATTGCAAGCATCTTAAGGCCAAATTTCAAAGCTATAATTATTAGTATAGTATGAATCCATATTCCAAGTATGATAAAAGAAAGACTATACTTATCAATCCTTTACCAGATAATTACATAGATCTTAATAGCTTGGATTCATTTTCCCATATGATACCTCTTGAAGCTTATAATCATTTCACCATTTCAAATAATGGACTGAGAGAGTATGTGACCCATGATACATTTCAGTGACCTAAATTCATCCCACATATGCATTGGCAATAAAAGAACAAAGATAAGGGACCTACCACAATTGTACCAACATTTGGCCTAGGACCTGACCCTCTTGAAGGGGATGAATCATGGTTATATAATGACAACCAAGCTGATTATTATAAAAATACAAAGTATCCTACTCCCAATAAGATCATGGAGCATCACAATTATAAAGGAAGAGGCCTCAGACCAAATCAACAAGGAACCATTAAGCCAATTTCTATGACTAAGTATGAAAGACCTTATGGGCTTGGATTTAAACCACCTAGGGGTGACCCTACATATATTATTCAAACTCCATCACCAATGACTAGTGATGATGATGCCAAAAATGAAGTAGAGTCACATCATAGCCTCACCTTTGATAACCTAGCTAAAACCAACCTATTTGATAACAATGACATTTGTACCCTTACCCTAGCCATTCATCATAACTTATTTCCATTATATTATCCCTAACTGATAGATTGGGACCAACAAAAATCTAGTCTATCAATTGATGAGTTCTAGAATGATGAGACATTTTATGACATTTTAGGCCATTTAAATAATGTTTCATTGGGAGATAACAAATTAGGATTCTCAATCACATTGGATCTTATAGCCTATTTTGGAGAGCAAATGAACACCCTTAGCCAAAAAAATAAGTAAAACATCGAGGTCCCAAAGTGAAAACCTCTTTGAGGTGTTGTATAACTAGGTAAAAAGTAAAGATAAAGGCCAATCTAGTGGTGAAAACCTATTTTAGGCCCCATTAGATGGGGGTGTTCATTATTCTTTGAATTTATACTAGGAGACCACCAATGATGAACTTACTTATGGATCCAATTTCAAATTTGAGAAACAACAAGTATTTGATCAAATTCTTCAAGAATTTTTGACTATTTTTTTTACATGGCTAGATCTCCCATTAGAGGATTCAGATTCATCATGGCTAGGAGAAGTTGAAGAGCAAGTCCTAATGGAGGACCCTGATATAATTCAATAGTTCAAGTCATTTCCTACTATCCTAGAAGATGGTCCGACCCTTCAAGTTGAAGCTATAATAGAGGTCAATATCAAAAATAAATTAGACCTAAAATGGATAAAATTAGGAGCATCCCTCACTGAGGAGGAATGTGATATCTTTACAGCTTTGTTAAGAGAATTTATGGATATATTTGCATGGGCCTATTCTGACATTCCAAGTTTAGACCCTGCCTTAGTTCTACAACATCTTATGGTTAATCCTGATGACAAATTGGTAAGACAAAATTTACGTAAGATGCATCCTCACATTATTATATTGGTAAAGAAAGAGTTGAATAAAATCTTAGAATCAGGATGTATCCGATTGATTGACTACTCAGAATGGATCTCTAATGTGGTACCTATTAGTAAGAAGCTAGAAGGGATCAGAATCTATACTAATTTTTGAGACATCAACAAAGCTTGTCCCAAAGATGATTTTCCCTTGCCTAATATCAACATGATCATCGACTCCATAACCTATTATGAAATGCTTTCACTCATGGATGGATTTTCAAGATACAACCAAATGAGAATAACACCAAAAGACTAACATAAAATAGCATTCACCACTCCATGGGGAACATTTTGTTATCAGGTAATGCATTTTGGCCTTAAGAATGTTGGAGCTACATATTAAAGGGCCATGATTGTCATCTTCCATGATATGATGCATGATATTTTTGAAGACTATGTCGATGACATATTAGGAAAATCTAAAACCAGTGCTGACCATCCAATAATGTTGCATAAGATATTTGAAATATTATAGGAGTACAAGGTCAGATTCAATATAAATAAATGTGTGTTTGGTGTAATTTTATGCAAACTACTTGGCTTCATCATGTCTCATAGAGGTATTTAATTCAATCTAGCTATAGTCCATGCTATCACTGAGATGCCGCCACTAACTAATTTAAAGAAACTCTAAAGTTTTTAGGGTAAGATCTAGTCCATCTGATGCTTCATCTCTTATTTATAAGATAAGTTCCATCTATTTACACACCTTTTAAAGAAGGGAGTTTCATTTCAATGGGATGATCACTGCCAAATAACTTTTTAACAAATGAAAGACTATCTTGTTAATTTGCCTATTTTATTACCTCCTATGCTGGGAAAGCCATTCTTATTATACTTATCAGCTACCAACCACACTCTAGAGGTACTCTTGGCTCAAAATGATTATAATGGAAAGGATCACGCCATATACTACCTAATATGTACCTTGGTTACATATGAACACAACTATGCACCTATTGAAAAAGATTGTCTATCTATGGTCTTCACAGCTTAGAAACTATGCCATTACATGTTGAATAATAAGACCATGGTTATTTCAGAGGTAGATCCACTCAAGTATATACTATCTAAAATAACTTTTTGAGGTAGAATGGATAAATTTATCATGTTTCTCAGTGAGTTTGACATAGAGTATGTCAATTATAAGGTAATTAAGGGACAAGATCTTACACATCAACTTACTGAAGCACCTCTCATAGACACACAACCACTCATGTTTCAATTTCTTAATGAATCAATAATGACCATCATTGACACACCCCTTGAGGAGTATCCCTAGAAACTATATTTTGATGGTTCATTTATTGCACATGGATTAAGGGTAGGCCTATTATTTATTACACCATAGGGGTATCTAATCCCTAAATCATTCAAAATCAAATTTCCTTTTACAAACAACATGACCATGTTGAAGCACTTATTTTAGGACTTTAACAAGCAATTCATTGGAATATATCTCATCTCCAAGTTTATGGTGATTCTTAGTTAATCATCAATCAGGTCATAGACCATTTTTAGACCAAAGATGATAAGTTGGTTCCATATAAAGCTATAATCACCACTCTTAAGCAATAAATTACCAATGTTCAATTTGAGCACATACCAAGGGTTACTAATAGAATTGTAGATACCATGGCTACTATTATTTCTTTGATTTGACATATAAATAAAGATAGAGAATATCAATTCCTCATCGATAATTTGTTATCACCATATCATGAACCTTCAATTGTTACCATGATTTGTGATATTGTTGGTCCTAATTCTATCTAGTACTCAAACCATTATAACTACATTCATGACCATTTTTTACCACCTAACTTATCTAAAAAACAAACCAAATCTTACTTTCATCATTCCAATCATTATACTTTACTTGGATCTACCCTTTACTATCATAGTTTTGATGTAACTCTACTTCATTATTTAACTTTAGTAGAGTGTAAACTAGCATTAAGAGAAGCTCACGAAGGAGTATGTGGTGCTCATTATAGTAAGGTATTTATATCCAAAAATCTTTTGCATACTAGTTATTATTGGCCCATAATGGATGTAGATGCCACTGCATATGTAAAAAAGTGTGACAAATGTCAATGGCATGCTAATCTAATTCATGCCCCATCAAAAACTCTAAAATTGATGTTAACACCATGGCCATTTTCTACATGGAGACTTGATGTCATTGGTAAGATTAACCCCACTTTATTTAACAACCATAAACATATCCTTACCACCACCGAGTATTTCACTAAGTGGGTTAAAGCTATACCCCTCACTTACGTGACTAGAAAGCAAATTTCCAGATTCATTTTCAACCATCTCGTTTGTCACTACAGTATCTCCTCTGACATTATATCTAATAATGTAATATCATTAAATAATAAGGATGTAGACCAGATGTGTACTAAATATAACATCACACAACATTTTTCTATATCATATTACCCTCAAGGTAGTGGCCAAGCTGAGGCATCTAATAAAGTAATTGTTAACATTCTCAAAAAGATTGTCAATGAGGTCAATTATGATTATCACCTCTAGATATTCCCTACCCTTTGGGCATACCATACCAATCATCATACCCCCATAAGAGCCACTCCATACTCACTTGTTTATGGTATTGAATCCATCCTTCCCATTGAGGTTGAATTACCTTCACTACACATCTCTTTCAAGCATGTCCTAGATGATCATGACTATTGAGTAGCTCACCTATATGTTCTAGATATACTTGATAAAAAAATTCACAATTGTGATCAACATTCTTCAAGCATATCAGAATCGAATCAAAGGCCACTATAATTAGTGTGTTAAGTATATAACATTTGAACTTGGTGATCTTGTTCTTAAATAAAACCAAAATAATACCATGGTTGAGAAGAAGCATGAATGGAAATTCAAACCAAACTAGATAGGGCCTTTCATCATCACTATAGATTATGGATCAAGAGCATACAAGCTTGCCACAATAGACAATGATGAACTTCTAGAGCCAATGAATATTATTCATCTCAAAATGGTACTATGATTGAGAACTAAGGTGTATTATCTATGAATACCATTTTAGTTATGACATTTTACCACTATTCTTATTTGTACAAATACCATCCTTATCCATCCTCTTCACCATATCTACTTTTTGCTATTGACGTATCAGTCCAATGTGTTCTAATGCCTAGCCCATTTAACCTTGGTTTTTTCCATTCATTATGTAGTTTCAGCATCAATTTATCTTATCAATTCATCAGTTACTTCAAGTATTCTAGATAGAGTGTGTATTTTGGGATAGTGTGATAGAAGTTTTGGTAGTCACATCCTTCATTTTTTATTCCTTTCTTACCACTGGTCTTGTTACTAATTATAACTACCTTTGGACAAATTAGTACCATCGATCTATGTCATTGTGTCCTAATTATAACCACCTATGGGCAAGCTAGGAGCAACATTAAGCCTTGATGTACCAACTTGCCACTTCTTATGTCATACTATGATTTTTTACCAATTGTGCCTTTATTTTTTGAATTGACTGCTACACTAGTCAAATTCCTCCACTATAAGGGTGGAACTATAGTGACTTAACATCCTACTCTAGGACTATGTAGGTAGTTCTCGATACTTGTTAAGTTCATATCAGTCACCCTAAGCCACACTATTGACAATATGTGAGAAACCTAAGTTTGAATGCTCTTACCATTTCGAGATCTCCCTAAACCACTCTCTCACCATTTTATGAGCAACCTAAGCCACGCTCTCACCATTTTTCGAGTAACCTAAGTTTAAACTATCTCACCATTTTATGAGCAACCTAAGCTTGAATGCTCTCACCATTTTATGAGCAACCTAAGTTTGAACGCTCTCATCATTTTGTGAGATTGAACCATATAGTGTCTTGTCATTCTTGATTGAGTTGAGATACTTATAATTTTCTAAAAACATTTGTAAAAGTGTTAGAAAAGAACAAAAACATTGACCATTCATTGCCTTAAGGATTCTCAGAACCCTTACAGAGTTATAAGCAAATTACTTGTCATTTAGTTTCCCCATCCTTTTGGATTTTTTCTCTCATGTACATTCCATTTTACAAGACCATTCCTCTTCTTCTATCACATCCATTATATTTGTTTTCCTTAGTTATCACATTCTTCCCATTCCTTGAGAGAACTACATTTGGCCTTAAGTTTTTTATTGGATATTACATCTATATAACTATGTAGGCAATGTCCACTTGCCTAGTGCATATGGAGATATCTCAGCCACCCCCTTCCTTTTCTTTTAATCCCCCATTTTGTTCATTTTTTAAGTTGTCACCTATTTTCTAGGGATAATGTTCATAGGGTTTATATTACTTTGTTTGTTTATTTATACTTATTTTATTTGTTTATCTACTTATTTGTTTGCTTTCAATACATTTGATTTAATTCAATTTATATGTGTTCATTACATGATTCTTTTCCCACACTTACACTTGAATCCATCCATATTCATATGTTTACATTATCATCATGGTTTCTATCATTAGTGCATTGTTTTCTATTATGTATTAAATTATGAGAGTCAGTCCTGATGTATATTTTGGCCAAGTCCTCATGATTTTATATCATGATGCCTACTGACACATTCTATAATAAACCTTAGTTTCAAGAAGTCTATTTAGCAATGGTTACATCTCTTCGACACTGACATCTTGATTTAGTCCAAACCATATCCCAAATAGAGTAATTAACCATGAAATAATTTTAACCTTTATTAGTTTGGATGATCATCTCCCTACTAATAGGTTGTTCCAATTCATCATTACCATCTGTGTTAAGTTATCATCATCCTTATCCAAGTTTATCATGTTTTCCATAATTAGGGTCCAATGATTATAATCGCATATGGGTAAATCATTGTACACTGTCCCACCTACATTTCTCAATGATTATAACCATATTTAGGGAAATCATTGTGTTGTCACCACTTTAATTTTTATACCTATACAAGGGCATGTTATTATCTTTTTTATCTATCCTAACTAGGGTAGTTCCATCTTCTCAATGATTATAACTACCTTTGAGCAAATCATTGTGTTATCATACCATGTTGCCACTATCCAAGTAAAATATTTATAACTACCTTTGGGAAAATAATTGCACACCATCCCACTTACATTCTCAATGATTTTGACTACTTTTTTAGTCTCATTATGTTTTTTCCCATCATATTTTCTTTCTTTGGTCCCCTCACTTCACTTCTTTCTTTTTGAGGGACCATTTTCTGACCTACTTGTGCCAACCATTTCCTTCAGGGGGCGTCATATAGATAGTTTATCATCATTGAAATTGTAGGCATACAAGACCTTTTCATTTTTTGATAAGACATTACTATTTTTATATCTTTCAATGCCTTCCCAAATGGGGGCAAACTATAGACACCTAAATCTGGCCATTGATAACCACTAATCAAGGTTTTGACCAATTTCCACCCAAAATGTACATTTTTCCTAAGAACACTAAAACATGATAAATGATGTGAAACTAACATATTAAAGTGCCAATTTTAGCCAAGGTATCCCTAAATTAGTCAATATAATTTATGGGCCAGCTAACTTTGATCAGATCATTTTGAGTCAAAATGCTAATTTTGCACCCACATGCTCTAGATTGTTCTTTCCTATCAAATATTCTACACAAGACATGTACCCTTGTTATTTTTTTTGGTATCATACTAAATGGGAATATGGATCCAATGCATCTAACATTACCTTCCAATTTTAATTTAGTCAAATTTTGGACTAATAACAAGGCATTTTGATCAATCTGAGTAATTTGTGTACAAAGTCCTTAATCATGCTTAAGAGCTCATTAACCCAAATCAAGACCTAATAAAAAAATCCATGGAAACCTATTGAAAAATTATTTTTGGAAATGAATATTGAATATCTACATCATTAGGTGACCTCATTTCTTAGCAAGACATCCCTAGGTGATAAATGCCACAAATATCATGATTCATGCCCTCCATGCCTCATCAATGCCTTCCATGATGCCCTCCATGCCTCTTAATTTCTCCTTATTACAATTTCATGATGACGATAATTATAAAATTAATTATAAAAATTTAATTAATCCTCAACCACACATCTCAATCTTGAGATGGATGGTTCATGTTGATTCTAGACATTTGCAAAAATCTATAAATAGGAGGCCTCACCACATCATTTATAAGACTTAAGAATGTAAAGTTATAATGAAAGATTGGTTTTAAAAGATTCATAAAACTAGTGTTACCATGCCAAATTGATTCCAAGCCACAAGCCAAAGGTGCCAAGGAGAGATGGAGGTAGACAAGCTTCCATTGCCAAGGACTTCATGAGCACAAAATTGAGAAAGCCACTGCTACAAAGGCATTTAGAGCATCCAAGGAAGGTGAAGGAATTATTTTGTTTTATTCATTAATTTTTAGTTGTGTTTATGATTTTTTTTGTTAACTAAGTTTTCCCTAGTGTATAGGCCTAGAGATGTTATGTTATTAGTGTGTTTCTTTCATTTTGTTTTCATTTTAGAATTAGCACCATACTAACCATCCTCTCTTGAGTCAAATTCCTAGATCACAGACTTGAGATTGAATTTAGAATATCCAAGGGTTTTGATAAAATCAATAGAGTCAACATAGGTGATATAACTCTCATCAATCAAGGCATGCTTCATTTAGATATCGCTAATTTAGGCACTAATGAATAGAGGAGGATCATTTGCATGAATTAGAATCTCATTGGGAATCATAGAAGTGATCAAAAATTTTAAGGAAAGATAAGTGTCCATTGTTTCATCAACATGAATGAACCTCCATCTCTTCACATTATTTCAATATGATATCTTTAAATCTAGATAAGGTTGTTTCATGTCCTACTAGGGGAGGATGAGGGATGTTCATTTTGATTAAAAATTTCATAAGATGGTTTCTATGATGTGGAGAGGTCCTCATAAGTTTAAGGAATGGAATTTGGGATGGGATATTAGTGATTTTGATGATAGGATCATACTCATCATAACCCATGAGAAGATTATTAGAAATAGGTTGATAGTGATTAATAAGGTCTTCAGAAGGAGTAGCCAAAGTGCATTCAAAATTGTGTTGTTAAGAAGGAGACAGTTTATAACAAGGTTGTAAATTGTGTTGCAAAGATGAATTAATTGGTTTAGCTTGGAGTTGAGAATTAGTATAAGTGTTAATAGTAACTTTAATTTCATTAGTGTTAGGTAAAGAATATGGATGCATGGTAGAAATAAAATGGGAAGTGTTATCCAAAGGAGGATTTGGAATTTTTTCATCAAAGCTTATAAGTTCCTCTTTCTCCAACTCATTTAAATTAGTTAAAGAAAAATCCTATATAATATGAAATGTGTGATATAGTAGAGGAGTGTAGATATGTTGAGGATTAATAAAATCAACCAACCTTCACATATTATTCATATTAACCACATTCTCTTCTTGAGTTGGGTTAATAAGACTTTATATATTATTTTTGGAAGGGATGGGCTTGTCTTGGGTATTTTTATTATGTTAGTGATTAAGAATAAGGTCTTTATAGATAGCCAAATGATCATTATCTTGATTCAAGGCTTGATATTTAGTATGTGTTTCATAATGCTTAAAATCAATGTCATAGGATTGTTGATGTCTATAAATGATAGAATCATGATCAAAATTAGGACCAAGAATAAAATCCATAGATATATTATGAATCTACCTATAGGTCTCATGAGAATGACCCCAACTAGTTGGAAACCAACAAAACTTGTTAGGATCATACCAAGATCTAATAGGACAAGTGGGATCAAGTTCTTATGGTAGAGGCATAGGTATATGCTTAATTAATTTAGCTAAGGATAAGAGTTTATAATCATTGATGGTGTTGGGTGAAGATAAGTGATGATTGGTATATTGTTGAGAAGAGGGAATTAGTTATGAAGATTGGTTAGGAACAAAATCTTGAATAGTGTGAATGGTTTTATAAGATTATGTGACACCATCACTAGTAGCATTATGATTCTTGTTATTAATTAAGAGATGAGTCCCATAGAAGGTTGGGGTGGCTCGAATTGATGCATAATAAAATCTCGACATTTATCTTGGTCAATAGCCTCTTATAAAGTACATGAAAAGAGATTGAAAAATTGATATTTAAACTTGGGAAAAAGAGCAATGGTAAAGAGATGGAAAAAGGTTATCATCGGCCATGTTATGTTCACATTTGATGGACAATGTTTTCCATCTTTTAACAAAAGATTGGGAAGTTTCATTTTCAAGTTGTTTATAATTTATGAAATGGTACAAAGTATTTTTGAGAAGATCACTAGTTTAGAACTCTTAGACTAGAACATTTACTAAATCTTATAAACTAGTAATCGAATGAGTTTTAAGTTGGTTTTACCAATCTAAAGCATCACCTATGAGGGTTTTGGCTAAGACCTTGGTAGCAATAAAGTTATTCAATTTGACCCAATCCTTATAAATATTTATAAATGTTTTAAAATGAAGGGTAGATTAGTTGGTCCATTATAAGAAATGGTAGGGGTGATATCTCCTATATCAATATTAGTAATCTGAGTGGTAAGAGGTTAATTTTGAAGATGATTAATGGTTTTATTGACTAAAATAGTTTAAGTGATGATATTTCCTTGGGAATATTAAAGAGTAAGAGGTAGGAAATTTTGATTATGTGTGACCCAAGTCATTGGTTGAGGATGAGTTTAAAGATGGAGAAGGTGATTTTGCATTCTCATCATTTGATTTATATTATGAGCTTAAAAATTATTCATTCGATTAAGTGTTTTTAATAATATTTGGTGGGTTTGATTGGAATTGTTATCATTATTTGAAGCATTAGAGTTGGTATTAGTGGCTTGGGTAGCACTATTGGTGTTCATAGGAGTTTGAGAGGAACTATTAGAATGTGAGGCACTAATGACAAAAGCTACTTGTGTGCCAAAAGATGGACTAGTGAAGGGATGAGAAGAGGAAACAATAGAAGCATGATTACATTGGGTAGTAAATGACTCACTAGTAGAAGGAATAATAAGAGTGGATATTACAAGAGGCCCACTAGATGTAGAACCTGCCATAATAGTGAAGATACCATGCATGGAGGTAGAAGAAGTTAAAGAAGAAGAGGTCATGGTATGAGAAGGGGTCATAATCAAGGGAAGAGGATGAGAATAAATGAAATTAGTACCCCAAAATCCATTTTATAATATGGGATTAGGTGAATGAGGCTCTTCAAATTGATCACTAATCATGAGATGGTAAATGGTAGAGGGATATTTTAGGGGTATACTCTAATTCACATTGATATTCTAGGGAGAAGAGAGTATTACGCTATGAAGAGGAATGGGGAAGGATCCCATAGTTCATTGTTCAAGTGGCTATGTGAACATTATTCTCATACAAGAGAGGAACCATACTCTATGTATGGGAGACCCTATGAGGATTGGTGAAACTCATCATGTTTGTTGAATTCAACTTAGTGTTGTCTTCAAATAGAAAATTCATGATGAAGGAGAAAGACTAAAATAGGTAAAGGAGATTAGAAAGTAAGGAAATATGAAGTGACATAAACTATATAGAGTTGACTAGGTTGACCTAGAATAGGGAACATGGCCTAAAAATATATATAAGGTCAATTTGATTGATGAAATATAATAGACAGAGGATAAAAAAGTGTACAAGGTTGATTGGGTCAACCTATCTATTAGAAAATAACTATATACTTAGAGGAGGGGGTGAATCAATATATTGACTAAATTAGTCCTTTCTAAATCCCTTTAAAAAAAAACTAGAATGGATATGCAGATTAAAAAATATATGAAGATATCATACACATAAAAACACATAACACTATATGTCTATTTGTAAACCCCAATATGGGGAAAAACATAGTGAAAATAGTTTCAAGAATTTATTGTTCTAATCTAGCCTCATAGTAAAAATATCACTATTTACATGTTTAATGGTACCAACCCTAAGGAGACACCAATACCCTAGTTTAAGAGCACGAACTCTAAGGAAGCACCCACTCCCTAACTGAGCACCAACATAGCTTATTTGATGTCACCAACTAATCATATCTGTCATGGAGCTACAACTTCAAATTACAATGTCAATTCATAAAATAATCCAATCTCAATTCTTTGTTATAGGTTTGATCTACAACTTCTCATACTTTGCACATTCTCTTCTCTTCTCTTGTCTCTACTCCTTTGTTCTATGTCTCTGATATTGATCTATTTGACACACTTCATCAATATCTTGCTCTCTACCACTTTCAATTTTAATTTGTTTATCAGTAATAGAAAAATAGCTTTAACAAACTCTACATGTATCCTAGATGACACATTTATAATCATTTGATCTAGGTCTTTGTATATTCTTTGTGTTCACACTAGTTTTCTAGCACATCACACTCTATTCTAGAATTAGTTCATTATCTCTTGAATTATAAATTTCCCATGTCTTGAACTCATGCTCCACCATCATGATTCCTATTCTCATTACTATTTATAGCATTTACTAGACTCTAATTTTGATGCACATGCATATTTACAAATTTGATGGAATAAATTAATCAATCTCTTTGTTTGTATCTATCAGAGTTGTTGCCAGAATATGGATAATTTGAATGCAATGGAGACGTGATCACACGAGATGAAGCAAGTGCACACCACATAGATGCTAAAGCAATTTGAAATTATACAAGAAGATAAATTACACAAGACAAAATGGAGAAAACCAAAATCTGATTAACATGAGATGGCCAAAGTGAAGAATACATATAGAGAGCACGTAAGTAACTCCTCCACAAAAGGTGACCAAGGCACCCCAAGAATAGACTGTAACTCCTCCATGAAAGGTGGTGACAAGGTGCTAAGAATAGAGAAGTAACTCCCATCAAGGGAGTTACTTATGCCATTCTTATGACACCTATGACACATCTATGACACACATCTCCACATAAGATATCATATCCCACAAATTTAGGAAAACTCCATGTAAGCACAAGAAATACAATTTCCCTAATTAAAAATTAGGGAAAAATAAAAACCTACTCTAATACCCCCCCATAAGCGCAGCTTAGGTGGGCAGTGTGAAAATAAAAAATGGGTCCCAGCAACTAGGCCTGATGAGGTACCCATGTACAAATGAAATATCCCATAAGATAGAGAAAATGAGAAAACCTACAGGAAAAAAACTCCCCCCAAAAAGAGAGACATAAAAGAAAGAAGAGGCTAGTGGCCCCCCCTAAATATGATGCTACTATAGATGTGGACCGCACCCCAAGAAGAGCTCATAGATGAATGAACTTTCTCTCAGTGAAAGGTTTGGTGAAGATGTTTGTAACCTACTCTAAAGACTGGCAAAATATCAAGTTAATGACCTGACTATGAATAAGATCCCGAATGAAATGCATGTGAATCTCTATGTGCTTGGTCTACTGGTGCTGAACTAGATTCCTACAAATTTGAATGGTACTTTGGTTATCACAATAAATGATGGTGGGCTACCTGATAGGAATGCCAAACTCAAAAATAATCCCCCAAAGCTAAATAGCCTCAGTAGTTGCATTAATAGATCCCCTATACTCTACCTCTATGGATGATATAGAAATAACATTCTGCATCTTTCTAGACCAACTAATAGGACCAGAACCTAGAGAGAAACTGTAACTAGAAGTGGACTTGTGAGTCTGTGAGTCACCAACCTAGTTTGAATCTATATATCCAACCAAGTCAACCTCTATGCCAAATTTGTAATGAATCATGTATCTCTGTGAACCCTGTATGTAATGCAAGATCCTCTTAGGTTCTTTCCAATGTAGCTCATGAGGTTCCTGCATAAATCTAGAGACAAGTCCCATTGTATATGATATGTCAGGCCTGGTGTGAGTCAAGTAGATGAGACTACCAACAAGTTGTCGATACCGAGTGGCATCAACCAATGGTGAAGAACAATCAGCCTCAAGCTTGACTCCTAATAGAAAGGGAGTTAGAGATGGCTTGCAATCAGCCATGTGAAACTAAGCCAATAAGTCAAGAGCATACTTAGGTTGTGCAAGAGAAATCCTTGAATCTGACTGTGAGATCTTGATTCTAAGGAAGTAGTGAAATAAACTCAAGTCTATCATGTCAAATATATCCTTGAGAGATGCCTTCACCACTACAATAGCTGATGAAGAATTGCCAGTGATCAAAAGGTCATCAACATATAGAACCAAAATTAGGAATGAATCATCCTACTGTAAGAAGTAGACATTAGGATTAGAATGGCACCTAGTGAAACCCACTGTGAGAAGGAAGGAATCCATCTTGGCATACCAATCCTGAGGGGCCTATTTGAGGCCATAGATTTCCTAAGTCTGCATACTAAGGAAGAATCCTGAACAAATCTTGGCAGCTGGTCCATGTAGATCTCCTCCTCTAGGTCTCTATGAAGAAAGGCACTCTTCACATCCATCTGGTGCACATCCCAACCATGTGTTGCGGTAATATCCAAGGTGAGTTGGATAGAATTCATCTTTGTAATGGGTACAAAGGTCTCTAAGTAGTCAATGCCTACCACCTATGAGAAACCCTTAGTGACCAATCACGCCTTATACTTATCAACTAACCCATCTGATACAAACTTGGTCTGATATATCCACCTACATCGAACCATCTTTCTTCCCTTAGGAAGTGAAGTCAAATCCCAAGTGTGATTTTTGATTAAGGAAGAATATTCTTCCTCTATATAATTATCCCACTTAGGTACCCTTGATGCCTCTCAAAAATTCTGTGGATCCAAAATTGAAGCAAAGAAGGCATGTGGATCTCTCTAAAAATCCCCCTAGTATGTCTGTCATCTATGGGATCTCCTACCCAAGTGCCAACACTCTCAAGTGTCTGTCTGGCCCAAAGTGGCCCAGAAGTGGGTGAGTCAGGTGCTAACTCCTCATCCTCTGACTAACTAGAGGTGGATGACTCTACATCACTATCCTCGTTGTGTGAACTTGAAGAAGAATAAGATGTCTCTAGCTTGAGAACCTATTATGGTTGATCAGAATCTGATGAGGAATCATCATGAAGAAGTAGATCTGATGATTGAGAAGAAGTGTCAAGTGTTGAGTCTCTAGGACTCTCTTGAAAATGGACACTTCTCTCGATGATCAACTCATGAGTGATTGGATCTAGAAGGTGATACCCCTTAATACCATCTGGATATCATACAAATATGCAAGGCTTAGACTGATGTTCCGTAGCTTTGCATTTCTTCTTTGAAATGCAGGCCATGGCTAGGGATCCAAAAACCCTAAGGTGCTCAACATTAGGTTTCCTTTTATGCCAAGCTTCAAAGGGTGTTATCCCTTTCAAAGCTTTGTGAGGAACCCTGTTTTGAATGTAGCAAGCACAATTGATGGCTTCGACCTAGTACTATGGTGCTAAGGATTTGGAGTGAATCATATAGCTACCCATCTCTTTCAAGAACCTATTTTTGCATTCTACAACCCCATTTTGTGAAGGACTGTGCGCTACAAATCAATCCCCTCTGTGGTGCAAAACTGCTCAAATCTGTTGCTGACATAATTCCCTCCATTATCAGTTTAAAGAACCTTGATGGATTTCTCACTCTATTTCTCAACAAGAGCCTTGAAGTCTATAAATTTTTCAAACACTTTAGACTTTTGTTTGAGAAAATATATCCAAGTGTACCTAGAGAAATTATTAATGAAAGTGAGGATGTACTTGGCCCTTGTGAAAGATGGTTTGGGAAAGGGTCCTGATACATCACTATGGACTAACTCCAAAGGTTGTGAAGCCCTCCAAGCTTTGACTTTGTCAAATTTTACTTTGGGATGCTTCCCAAGGGAGCATCCCTCATAAAGTCCTTTTGAGAATTGGACACGAGGCAAGCCAATGACCATGTCATTTTTGTAAAGTTGCTCAAGGTAGCAGTAGTTAAGTTGGCCAAACCACTCATGCCATAATTTTCTAACTCCTTATGAATGAGTCAACAATGTTGTTGGAGAAGAATTAGGTGTAAAATGTGAGGTGTATAACCTGGCTTGGTGATCTGCCCTACCCACTGCCACTATAGTATCACTATGCAATTCCCTGATAGCTACTGAATCTGGTGAAAACTCAACTCTCATGCCCTAACCAATGTGAGTGATTTGGTACACTAATAAGAGATTGGTTGAAAGAGAAGGAAAACTTAGAACATTATTGAATGTTCCTCCTTCCATTTCAACTGACCCTCTCCCTACAATATAAATTGATGTGTCATCACCCAAACTAATTGAAGTCATGCTACAAGGCTCTAAAGATGAAAAATCAACAAGTGAAGAGCCCATGTGGTGAGAAGTACATGAATCAATGACCCATGACGTTGTAAAATCTATAATTGTTATAAGGGCCTTGCCCTTTTCTTTCTCCTTACCCTTGCCTTTTGCCTTGGTATAATCTTGGGTAGATGAATTCTGCTTGATGGACTTAGGAACACCTATGTTGTGCTTCTCTAGAAGATGAGTTAGGTGATCTATTTGTTTATTCATGCATTTGTGTTCATCACGCCCTATCTTTTTACAATAGGAACACTTAACCTTCTCCTTCTTAGGTTTAGCATTGGAAAAGGAAGTATCAGTGTTGTTTTTAGTAGGATTGTTTATTTCTTTCTTCTTCTCCTGGTCCTTGTTCTTTTTCTTCTTCTCCTTTGTTGAAGTCTTATCCTTACCATTTCCAGCTATCAAAGCTTGGGGTTGAGTAAACTTCATTATGCCCATTTAAATTAGCTTATCTTTCTCCCTAGTCAAGTTGGCAATGAATGAATCCAAAGAAGGCATTTTCCATGTAGTGCCAAGTGCACTCTTTGTGGCATGGAAAGTGGAGACAAAGACTGAATAACTTGGACCTAACTTCATGAGAATAGAAATGATGAGTTGATCATCTTTCTTCTCTATCCTGCATTCTTTCAATTGTAATCTAAGGGCCTTAAACTTAGTGAAGAAGTCCTGTAGGGTGTCAAAATTGCTAGGACTTAGACTTATGAGTTCATTTTCAAGCCCATGTCCTCTCATCTCATCAAGCTTCCTAAATAAGAGTTCTAAGGTGTCCCATATGTCTTTGGGAGTCTTCAAGGTTTCTAAATGGAAAAGAATTTTTGGAGACATAGACAAGCTCATTAATCCATAGGCTTCATCACTACTATTGTACCACTTGATCTTTTCATCATCTGTGTTGGGTTCTACTTTAGTACCCATGGTGATCCTAGACAACCCTTTGCTTCTAAGAATGATTGAAATTTTAACCTTCCATTCATGATATTTGAAGGGTGTTGGGGGTTTAAGTTGAAAAGAATCTATTTTAAGCTAAATTTAGGTGAATTTGTGGTGATTGCAAGTTGTGAAATTATGTAGAAAGGAGAATGAAAGCAAAGATTTGTAAGTTGTGAAAAGAAATCACACCCCCCACCCAAAATGTTGAGCCCCTCCCCCAAATATGCAAGTAAACACTCAAAATACATTGAACTCAGCCGATAATGTGTCTTAGAGAAATTAGTGCAAGACTTAAAGCAAACAGGACGTCAGACTCAGCAAAAAATGCATCTTGGGAGACCCAAATTTTAAGCACTTTATAAACTAGTGCATTTTTGACAAATAACAAGCCTACATTGTGGATAATTAAATTAAAAACACTTTTGAAAAAAATGGCACCCAAATCTGAGCTACCATTTTCAAGATATTAAAGGTTCAATTTTCCTGTAAACTAGTGTTTTTGCAAAAAAAAGCACTAAAATATTTTAAAAATGCCTATTTTGAGAGAGAAAGTGTCCTTTCAACCACTCATTAGACTTGGCATGGAGCTAGGAATCCAAATAAAAAGGTATTTGTGAAATCAAGTTTAACTGATTGTCTCGATATGCATGAAAGTAAGTTTACCTTCCTCTTTTAGTAAAAATATACAACTAGTAAGGCAAAAAAATAAATTTCCAGCTAGTTTTTTTTACTTTTTTAATAAGAGGAAAGAAAGGTGGATAGCTGTTGTTGTGATGTCTTAGGTCTTGATAGGCACTGCCAAGAAGATGAGATCAGGGCTTTACCAATGAACATGCACCCTTTTAACACTTCCAACGCAATGTAGATTTTAGCACTTCCAACACAGACTACAGACTTAACACTTCCATCATAGATTTTACCATAGAAGAGATAAAACTAGTGCAGAAACAAAATTCTAGGTCTAGAAAAAAGGATGCCTAGTGACTAAGGGTCCACATGGGATGCCAAACCAGAAAATAAAGCCCCATTTTCTAAAGAAAATAGTTCTAATTTGCTGGCAAAAAACAAAAAAAGAATAATCTACAGCCCTGCATGCTAGATGACGTACGGCTGCACTTCGCCTTGTTGTAGAGAATATATTTACTACTTGGCATGGCTGATGTTTGGTGTGGCTATCTGATGGCATGGATGATACTGCTCCTCCCTCTGCTCATAATAATGGTGCCTAAGCTGAAGCAGAAAAATAAGGCACAAAAGTATAGTCAAGCAGGCCATTGCTGCCAAGCCAACTGCTAAACCAGCTGCTGCAAAGAAGATTTTTGGAAGGCCTAAAAGGACTGAAGAGAAGAAAACCAAGACACCCAAAGGCCAAGGATCCCAAGGAAAAGATACAAGAAATGATATTGAATTTTTTTTTAAATTTTAGATCAGATCTAAAAATAAAAAAAATAAAGAGAACTCCACTCCTCTTGATTTCAAAATAAACTAATAGCATAACTAGACACACGATTACCGAGTTTGCTTTGATACCATATCAGAGTTGTTTCTAGAATTTGGATAATGCAAATGTAATGGAGACGTGATCACATGAGATGAAGTAAGTGCACACCACATAGATGCTAAAGCAATTTGAAATTATACAATAAGATAAATTACACAAAACAAAATGGAGAACCAAAATCTGATTAGCATGAGATGGCTAAAGTGAAGAATACATATAGGAGAGCACGTAAGTAACTCCTCCATAAAAGGTGGCCAAGGCACCCCAGGAATAGACTGTAACTCCTCCATGAAATGTGGTGACAAGGTGTTAAGAATAGAGAAGTAACTCCCATCAAGGGAGTTACTTATGACATTCTTATGACACCTATGACACATCTATGACACACATTTCCACATAAGCTAGCCTATCCCAGAAATGTAGGAAAACGCCATGTAAGCATAAGAAATACAATTTCCCTAATTAAAAAATAGGTAAAAATAAAAACCTACACTAATAGTATCATAATTTATGGCTTACATGTTCCTACATTTAACCATTAGCATGATCATATCTTTAAATATCAATCATTTATCTTAAGTTTGGTGCCATGTTCTAATGGTCTTTATTTAAATTTATCAACTTTAAAATACATTGATTCAATCAATATTTGATAGGTTTATGTGCTCCATTTGATCTTTGTATGCTTCCAAAATTTAATGTTCCAACCTTTAAAATACATCTATATGTCTTTCTGATCTGAGATCCTATGTGTTGTTGTATCTCCAAAGTTGAATGAACTTTACTTATACCTTATTTTTAAACATCAAACTCTTTATCTCATGTTACTACTTTCTAAGCTTTTATAATTAATACCCTCCATTAATCTCATCAAACAGGCTCAATCTCTAACTTGACTCTATATCATTAAATGTAGATCACTTAATCTTATTTGAGTCCACTCACTCTGTTGGATCTTCTTTGTACGATCAACCACTCATCATTTAATCTTATGAAAAGCTTGATGTTTATCTTTATTTAGCTCTCATGAATGTGACACTTGGAATTAACACATGCCTTCTTCACATTTTTGTTATTTCTTAATATTATGACACTTGACATCCTCACATTGATCATTGACTAAATAACTTAAAACTACTTCATAGATTTACTGTGCAAGCTTCATGATTGTGACACTTGTCACTAGCACATCTACTCAGAGGAGCCTTTAACAAATTAACTTTGCTACACTTCATTAGATATTAAACATATGATTAAGTGATAACCATTGATCTCATAACATATCAAACTTTACCTTGTAAAAATTTTACTATGGGGACCATCTCAATTATTCCTAGAAGGATAACTTTGCACCTTCATATCTTTTGCTTCACTCATCTGTTTGTTCTAAAATTTGGACCATATAAACTAGGGATGATAATGAAAAACCCCATATGATCATTTATTCTTGAATAAATCACAAATTTTATATATAATTACATTAATATGATCACTTAGATTCTTTTACCATAGAGTTAACTATGCTTAGAACTCCCTGGAAGGCCAACTTTGTTCCTGAATAACTTTTGATGCACTACATCACATAACCTATAATTTACCACATAATATATTATCACATATGGGATTCTATCCATATAAATATCAAATCTATAAACCTTCATATGTGTAATATATTACATCATAAAAGTTCCTAATCAACTTTTTATTTTTATCTACAAATTTGATTGTGGGAAAAAACTATCAAAATGCCTAAGAGCCCAACTTTGCTCATGCATATCTTGTGTCATGTTACATAACATGACTTGAGATTTAACACATATAAAATATTTAAAAAATGAGAAAAACAATATGATCATTTTGTCTTAACACCTCTAGGTGTTAAAATTATAACCTTATCAATATGTTTACTTGGCTCTGCTTGAACCCTTTTTAAAATTTGGCTAAGTATAAAAACTAAGTGAATTTCATCTGAGTAGCAAAATTTACATCCTTATATCTTCAATTGTGCTTTAATGCATGACTTCAAATATAGAGAATAATAATTAGGGACTAATGTGATCATAACCATATAACCATCTCCCTCAAACTCATCCACATGTGGTAATGGTGATGTCAGCAAACTACCTATTCATATTTTCTGTAACTAGACCCAAAATGTCTAGATGAACAAAATGAAGAAGTGGATGAATTCCACTCATACACATAATAAATCCAATCATCCTTGAGTCTGATAATATCCCTTTCATATCCTCTAATCACCATATTCATCCTTGAGTATCAATGATATCCATAATGCCAATAATCTCCCTTTTGACATCAATGACAATCATATTGCCAACAATTTCCCCCTTTGTCATTGATGGCAAAATAAATGCTTTGATTTTATACTATTATAATCCTTTTCTAACATTTCTTACATTGGTTTTTTATGAGTATGAACTAAATCTATCCATAACAAAATTTCTCCCCCTTAGGAAATGGCATATTTTCCTAAAATCAACTTAGACACATGCTCTAATATTATTTAGCATTTTCACTTTTTATCCAAAATTTTACAGAGAGCATTTGAAATTATTCTCCCCCTTTGACATGAATATAAAAGGGACTCTTTCTCACTATTCATCCAAATTTTTCACCCCCTTTATTAGATAAAGGAGCTTATCCAAGAATCTAAACCCATCAACTCATTAGAAATTTACAAAAGTATGCATACCTAAGTTGTCTTTTCTCTCTTCTACCAGGAACTAATAAGACTTTTATGATACCCCCTTGGACTCATGCCCTATCACTATTATTTATTGATGTCATGTAGGATCCAACACTCCCAGGGTTTATCTCAGATACTCAAATTGTTACTTGAGAAGAGTTTTGATGAATATGTCTATCATTTGATCCTATGTTGGCACATATTCCATTATGACCTCTTGATCTGCAAACTTTTCTCTTAAGAAGTGATACTTGAATGATATGTTTTTGGTTTTGTAATGCATCACTAGATTATTTGATATGTTGATAGCACTTTAATTATAAAAAATAATAGAGATAGATGTTTTGTACTCTACCTTGATGTATTTGAGTGTCTACTTCATCCATAAGACTTGAGTGCAACATGCCACTATTGCTACATACTCTAATTCTATTGTATAAAGAGTAACTAACTCATGATTTTTACTTATCCATGAAAAAAGCCTATCTATAAAGAAAAATGCACCACCACTAGTTTTTGTTATATCATCCACACTTCTTACCCAATCATCATCTTTATATGTTGTCAAAGTGAAATCTTCACTTGTAGAATACCACAAGCCATAGTCAATTATGCTATTGATATATCTAAATATCCTTTTCATTTCATTAACATGTGGCTCTTTAGGAGCAACTTGAAATCTTGAAACCATGCACACTTATTCCATCATATCATGTCTTGATGCATTTATGTATAACAAGATACCTGTCATTGATCTATACATAGTCTGATTTGCATCAAGTAACTCATCCTTTTTTCTCAATTTATAGCTAGTTATCATGGGAGTACTAACTAGTATGTTATCTTCCATTCTAAACTTCTTGAGCATTTCCTTTTCATATTTGATTTGGTATATAAATATCCCTTCATTAGTTTGTGTTATTTGTAGACCAAATAAGAAATAAAGTTCTCCAAGCATAGACATCTCAAATTCACTTTGAATTTGTGTAGCAAATTCTTTGCACATTTTGTTATTACAACCACCAAATATGATGTCATCTACATAATAAACAACAATTAACATATGTTCACCTTATAATTTGAAGTATATATTATTGTCTACACATCCTTTGTTGAAACATTGTTGTTACAGGTACTGGTCTAATTTTCAATATCATTCCCTAGGTGCTTGTTTTAGACCATACAGAGCTTTCTTTAGTCTACATACATAATCTTCTTGGTTTAACAATTGAAAACCTTTAGGTTGTTCTATTTGGACTTCCTCTTCTAGGTTCCCATTCAAGAAAGTTGACTTAACATCCACTTAATAGACTTTAAATTTCTTGTAAATAGAGATTGCTAGAAAAATTCTTATGACTTCTAATGTAACAAATATAGCAAATGGTTCCTCAAAATCTATGGCCTCAACTTGTGCATATCCTTTACACAACAATCTTGATTTATTTCTTATAGCACTCCATATTCATTGAGCTTGTTTCTAAAGACCTACTTTATACCTATCACATTTTTATTTCAAGGTCTTGGAGCTAATTACCAAGTTTTGTACTTTTCAATATAGCTTAGTTCTCCTTCCATGTATTTTAGCCAATTCTCATCCTTATTGGCTTCAACATAGCTCTTAGGCTCAATTTGAGACATTAGATCAAAAATTAATTGCTCCTAGTTTTGTGTAACTCTTCTCTTTATCTAAAATCTTTTATTCTTATTGCTAATTATCTACTCTATAGGATGATCCTTTTGAACAAATCTTGGGGGTGCCTTTTCATTTGATTCCTCATGATATTCATTAGTTGCTTCCTCTTCAAACTTTGATTCTTCTTCATAGATATATTTTTTAGGTTTAACATGATTCAAGCCTTCTTCAACCTTAACATTGATGTTCTCTACAATCTTGTGTAGCCTTTTATTATAACATATATAGGCTTTGCTTCAGGTGGAATATCAAATAAATATTATTTTATCACGTGTTGACTCAAATATTACCAATTTATCTTCCTTTATCCTAATGTAGCATTTTTTTCCAAACACTCTAAAGTACTTAATAGAGGTAGGTTTTATATACGATATTTCATAGGGAGTTTTGTCACTATTTACCCTTAGTTAAACTCTATCCTAGATATATACTATTGTTTGAACTGATTCTCTAGTATCCATCAGGTAACCTTGCCTCTTTTAACTCTATTCTAACAATCTCCTTGACTATCATGTTTTTTCTCTCAATAAATCCATTTTGTTGTTAAGACCTTGATATAGAGTAATGCCTTTTGATCCCATGCTTCTCAAAATAATCTATGAACTCATTTGAGGTGAGTTCTCCACCTTTATCAGATCTTAAGCATTTGGTTTTTTGTCTAATCTTATTCTCTACCATAGCTCTAAAGATCTTAAATTTGTCAAATGCTTATGACTTGTACTTCCAAAAAGTTACCCATGTCACTCTTGAGTAATCATCTAAAAATAACCTGAAGTATCTCTCTTTTAGATCCTATTGTCTTATTAGGACCACAAAGATTAGTATGAACTAATTCTAGAGGCTTTGTAGTTGCATAATATTTTATTTGAAACCTAACCCTTGTATACTTGCCTAGTTGACATTCTTTACAAGTAGTGTTTGTAGGTTTGGTTATCTGAGGCATGTGTCTAACACACTTATTTGAGATCACTTTGAATAGATTATCAAAGTTGACATGACCCATTATTCTATGTCATAACCAAATCTCATCAATCTTTCCTATAAGGAAGCTATTACCATTTACTTCAACAAGATTATAGATATTACTTTCAATTCTTTTCCCTTTTATAACTAGTCTTCCTCTTGCATCCTTCTACATTAAATCTAGCTTTATATCTATTGTCACACATTTGGTTGACACTTAGTATATTATGCTTTAATCCTTCAACATAAAGTACATCATGTGTAGGCAATTTTCCATCTATGTTCAAGGTTAATTTACCTCTAATCTTTACTATAGTGTTATCTCCCAAGCTGATAGATCCTTCCTTACATTTTCTCAATTTGATGAAATTGCTCTTATTACCAATCATATGTTTTGAGCAACCACTATCTATTACCCATAAATTCTAATCCTTGGCATGGAGTGTAGTTTGAGAAATCATATATTTATCTTCCACTTTCCACACATCCTTGGTTTTCATATTTGGCATTTTTCTCCTTTTCAAAGACTTGTGAACCTTTATTCACACTAGGAGGCATGCCTTTATTTTTAATTTTTGTTTTTGGTCTTAACAAGTTTATTCTATAATGTCTACCTATGTGACCAAAATTATTGAAATTATATCATATTACATTTGTATCTAACAAGGGAGAAAATAAATTTATACTTACGAAATTTGTTCTCCTTTTAGGTACAACTCTACAATCAATATCCCTATAACCAAACTGATTACAAGTATAATAATATCCATAGAAAGATGAGGAATACCTAGTCATAAGATTTATTTGAGTAGTATGAGGAGCTCTTCTAAACTTTGGCTTATTTAAGTCTCTCACTTTTATGTATCCATCTGCATTAGCTTCCTTTGTATTTTTTTTTCAAGCTTATTTTCTCCTTCATCTTTCTTCACATCAGTTGTGTTTGAGTCTGTCTTTGTATCCTTACGTGGTTTCTCTTTATTTTCTCTTGATTATCATTCTTCTTTGAAATTTTCATATAAGTTAACATATGTACTAGTTATGGAACTTTTTCCTTTTTCATAACCAAGACCTAATCTCTCTTTTAAAGGATTTTGATAATTAATGAATTCATCAAGAATGTATGTTCCTCCTATCAACTTTTGACTTTTGTCTAGTTGTGCTTAAGCTTTCTCAAGATCCTTTCTCAAAGCCACTATATCTACTTCTAACTTCATGTACTCATCATATTTAGATTGTAGTTAAATTTTGACTACATCTTCTATTATCTTGGACTCTTCAACTTGTGTCTTTAGGCTCACTATCATCCGATGAGATTTTTCAATATTTATGGAAATTTTTGTAATCTCATTTTGTCCAAGATTCTTCTATTTTGAGCTTTCTTTTCTCAACTTGTGAATTTCCTCTAAAGCACATATGAGTTCACACTCTAAATCCACTTCTCATTCCTATTCATCTAAGTCTTCAACTTCTTCTTGATCCATAAAATTTGATTCTATTATCATGAATAGGACTTTCTTTTCCTCACCCATAAAGAAAGTCATGTTCATCATCTAAACTATCATTTTCATCCAATGAATCACTATCTTCTTATATATATATATATATATATATATATATATATATATATATATATATATACCTTTCTTATTTTTGATGTTCTTATTTGAATAGTGAGGTTTTACCTTTTTACTACTCTCTTCTTGTTCAGAATTATCCTTTTTATTATAAGGGTATTTAGTAGTAAAATGTCCTACTTTACCATAGTTAAAACATTTAAAGGGCAACTTAACTTTGTAATTTCTAGATCCTATTTTCAATCTTCTAATAAAGTTGGATTATTCTTCATCAGTCTCCTTAGATCTAGATGTAGGTGATTTTACCTTTACTGGTTTAGATGCTTTGAATATATCTCCTCTCTTGAAGGTATCTATTTCTTGCATTCTCATCTCATAGGCTATGAATATTCCATGAAACTCATCAACAATGTGTTTATCCAAATTTCTTACTTCCTCTATTGTAGATATTTTTGAATCATACCTTGATCGTAGATATCTTAAGACCTTTTTTGATAATAACTAGATATTTCATCTCTTATCTAAGGCCTCTAATTGCATTGACTATTTCACTACCGTAAAGAGGTAGTTTGTAATTTGTAAATAGGTGCTTTGAATATATCTCCTCTCTTGAAGGTATCTATTTCTTGCATTCTCATCTCATAGGCTATGAATATTCCATGAAACTCATCAACAATGTGTTTATCCAAATTTCTTACTTCCTCTATTGTAGATATTTTTGAATCATACCTTGATGGTAGATATCTTAAGACCTTTTTTGATAATAACTAGATATTTCATCTCTTCTCTAAGGCCTCTAATTGCATTGACTATTTCACTACCGTAAAGAGGTAGTTTGTAATTTTATCTTCTTAATTAATTTTAAGGCTTTCAAACTTACCTTTAAATATTTGTATCTTGGCCTACTTTACCTTGCCATCACCTTCACAGATGATTTTCAATTTATTCTAGATATATTATGCATTTTGACAATGCATCACTTTTACAAACTTTGAATTTGATGATCCATAAAAGATAGCATTATTTGCCTTAAAATTCCTCTCATATGCCTTCTTGGTAGCTTGATCAGTAGGAGTTGTAATAGGGGTTATATATCCATTCACAATTGACATCCATACATCAAACCCTGATGAAGATAAATACGCTTCCATTATTATGCTCTAAAATGCATAGTTTGATCCATCAAAAAGAGGTGCCTTATTTGAGGAAGAGCCTTCTTGGAAAACCATTTATGTTTACTATCCAAGATCTATCTGAGCTGATTAAGCTTCTTCTAAGGAACCTAGGCTCTAATACCATTTATTGGAACACAACTATATACTAAGAGGGGGTTGAATTGATATATTGACTAAATTAGTCCCATTTAAATCTGTTTTAAAAACAAACTAGAATGTATATGTATATTAAAACATATATGTAGAGATCATACACACAAACACATATAACACCATATGTATATGTGGAAAACCTAATATGGGAAAAATCACAATGAGAATAACTTCTAAAATATACTATTCTAATCCAACCTCATAGTAAAAACCTGATTGGTTACACATTTAAGGGCACCAACCCTAAGGAGACACCAATCCCCTAGTTCAAGAGCACCAACTCTAAGGAAGCACCTACTCCCTAACTGAGAACCAACTCAACTTATTTGATGGCACCAACCAATCAAATATACTATGGAGTTATAACTCAAAATTACAATGTTGATTCATAAAATAATCCAATCTCAATTCTCTATTATAGGTCTGATCTATAACTACTCATACTCTACACATTATTTTTTCTTCTCTTCTCTCTTCTCTATTAGTTTGGTGTCTCTAATATTTATCTATTTGACACTCTTTATCAATCTCTTTCTCTTTTCCTCTCTTAATTTGACTCTATTTATCGATAATAGCAAAATAGCTTTAGTAACTTCTGCCTATATCCTAGATGACATTTATATAATAATTTGATCTAGGTATTCATATATTCTTTATGTTCACATTAATTTGATAACACATCATGCTCTATTTTTTAATTAGTTCATTATCTCTTGAACTATAAGTTACCCATGTCTTGAACTCATGCTCCACCATTGTGATTCCTTGTCTGATTACTATTTATAGTATTTATTAGACTCTAGTTTTGATGCACATGCATATTTATAAATTTAATCGATTATAATAATCATTCTCATTATCTATATCATAATTTATGGCTTAATTTCATGTTCTTGCATTCTTTATTATTTAACCATTAACATTATCATATCTTTAAATATCAATTGTTGATCTTAAGTTTGGCACCATGATTTTATGGTCTTTATTTAAATTGCTCAACGTTAAAACACATTTGTTTGATCAATATCTAATACGCTTATGTGCTCTATTTTATTTTTGTACTCTACTATAATTTAATATTATAACCTTTAAAATTTTTTCATTGATATTTCTTATTTGAGCTCCTGCATGTTATTAGATCTCTAAAGTTGCACAAAATTTACTTTTATCTTATCATTAAACATCAAGCTCTTTATCTCATCTCACTACTTTTTGAGCCTTTAAAATGAATACACTCCATTTATCTTATAAAAAAACTTGATATTTAACTCACCTCTATCTCATTAAATGTCAAACACTTAATCTCATATGAATCCACTCGCTCCATTGGATCTTATTTTCATGATCAACTGCTCATTGTTTAATCTTTTGACAAGCTTGATCTTTATATTTATTTAGCTCTTATGGATGTGACACCTGGAGTTAATGTTTGCCTTCTACATATTGATATCATTTTCCACTATTATGACACCTGGCATCCTCACATTGATCATTGACTAATTGACTTATAACCACTCTCTATATTTACTATGCAAGTTCCATGAGTATGACATTTGTCACTAACATGTTTACTTGGAGGAGACTTTGAAAAATTGACTTTGATACACTTCATTGGATATTAAACATATGATTAATTGCTAACCATTGATATCATAACAATCTCAAACTTTAAATTTGACTATGGGGACCATCTTAATTATGCCTAGAAGGCTAACTTTGCACCTTCATATCTTTTGCTTCATTCATCCACCTGTTCTCAAATTTGGACCATATAAACTAGGCATGATAATGAATAAAATCATATGATAATTTATTATTTAATCCTTCACACATGTGATATATAATTCCATTAATATTCTCACTCAATTTTTTTTCCACAAAACTAACTATATGCTTATAACTATTTGGAAGGCCAACTTTGTTCTTTCATAACTTTTGATGTGATGCATGACATGACATATAATTTAGCACATAATATACTCTCACATAGGGGATTCCATCCATATAATAATTTAATCTAAAAAAATTCTTACATGAAATATATTACATCATGAAAAATCTCACTTAGCTTTTTTTGCTATCTACAAATTTGACTGTGGGAAAACACTGTCAAAATTCTTGGGAGCCCAACTTTGCTCATGCATATATTTTTTTGCACTACATCATGTGAACTAAGATTCAACACATTTAAGCTATAAATAAAAATTAACAAACCCATATTATCATTTTTTCCTAACATATCCATGTGTGAAAATTTGGACCTCGTCAATATGCTTACTTGGCTCTGCTTGAACCTTTTTGTAAATTTGGCTAAGTATAAAAACTTAGTAAATTTTGTCTAAATAGCTAACTTTTCATCCCCATTTCTTTAACTGCACTTTAATGCATGACTTCAAATTTGGTGTATAACTACTATGGATTAATGTGATCACAACCATATGACCAACTCCCCTATCCTCATCTAGACTTCGTAATGGTGACATAAACAAACTACATATTTAAATTTTCATGTCATAGACCCAAAATGTCTAGATGATCAATATAAGAGATAGATGAATTCCACTCATACACACATGCACTATAATCATCCTTGAACTCTGATAATATCCCTTGCATATCCTATATTCACCATATTTAGTCCTAAGAATCAATTATATCCATAATGCCATAATCTCCCTTTTGACATCTATGACAATCATATTGCCAACAATAACATAGTAGATAGGGAAAAAGAAACAGTCAGTAAGAGATTGTGTCGATTGAAATGACAATGTAATAAAAAAAAATTAAGTATTTTGAAAAGAAAGAACTAAATGGAAACACATAATCAATTGGATCAATGAGGTCGATCCAATTGATGCACATAACATAAAACCTTACACCAATGCTAGCTAATGCAAGTTTTTGTAGTATAACATAAAATTAAGTAAAGAGAAAGAAATCAACATAAAATGTAAAAGGTAACTAAGATGTCAACTTGAGTGTTGTTAGATTATTAGAATATAATTTTAGATGTGATAGGAAGTTGGATTTAAGCAAGGAAGTAGAAATCAATCTAAGGATAGTTTTAGGATGTTTGGGTTGAAAGGGATCTATATTGGTAATGGTACAAGCTTGGTATTGAGGCCTGCCACCTCACTTCACACACCATAGTGATAAGGTTATTGAGTTCTTATCCAATATATACCATTAACTATATGTTTATACTTGGCCACAAAACCAAGTCAGCTTCCCCCTTGGTGATGAAATCCAAGTAGATTGGCCTTGGGTAGATAATTATTAAAATACTTGTTAATATTTTATGATTTGGTTAGGTGTGTATTAAAAAATAGTGAAACTTAATGGTATATTTATAACCACATAACTAGACTATGTGATCTATTCTAAGCATTCAAGTAATAAGAAATGAAAGTGTGATCTAATTACTAACATATAAGGGTTAATTCTAGTTTTAATAAATAGTAAAATGTTGATTTAGTCGACAATGTATGAAAAAAATATAGAATAGGGTTGATAAGGTCACCCCTGTACTATGGAAGCAAAAATTCTAAAAGTAAACTACATTGATAGAGTTAACCTAGCTTTCCAAACTGCATATAGAATATAGAACTACATCAACATGGTCAACCTAGTTTTCTATATAGGGGTAGTTTTAAATACTATAAACTATGAAAAATAGAATTATAAGGAAAGAGAGAAAGATAGAAAATAACCTTGGTGGGTTGGAGTATGTAGAAAAGTGATATTATTGTTGAATAACCTTGATAAATGCTTGAAAATCTTGTTAACTATGTCGACTGGGTTGATCAAGCTTTGTATAAACCTATTACTGAGTGCCTAGAACATCCTAGTAGTCTAAATCTGATGATTGAAATTTATATAGGGTTGACTAGGTTGACCTAGTAGTCTAAACTAGAATTATAAAAAACCTATAAGAACATAATAAAGTTATTTTGATGCAACTATGTGTCAAACCTCCATAGAAGTTAGTACTATGTTGATACAGTTGACCTAACATCATAAATATATGAAAAATAAAATGAGGAAATGATGAAAATAAGTGAAATAAATCTTGTAAGGGTTAGGTTTACATTTGGGTTCACCAATATTTATGAAATTAGAAATTTATAATGTATGTAAATCAATCCTAACCTAGAGAAGATAGATCCTACCATACACTTTTGATTGGGGATACATTTATTAAGTGAGAGCATGACTAATATGGGGATCTTCTAGACCCAATTATGGAATATCTTACTATAATAAACCATGCTAAGGAGGGTTTCAAATCCTCCAGTCTAACATAATCATACAATAACCCTAAGGGGGTCTTGAATTTTTATGTTTCACCTATACTAATAATAAGTAAAGTAAATCTAAGCTAGTGCTTACCAAAGCTTGTGGCACAAAGTGGGGGTTAAAAACAATAAAACTAAACATGCATAGAAGACATATACTCACATCAATGTATGTATAATCCTAATACATGGAAGAGAAGCACAAATGAATATCTATCTACTCTTACAAAGGAGAAATAAAGCTAGGAATACTTACCTTTGAAGTTAAACCTGTTGAGCCTCAATATCTCCTTTGGCCAAGGTGTTTTTCCAGATGTTATTATGGTATGTAAGTATAATAGAGACAAAATAGCTCTAGGATACACAACCTATCAATGCATCCAAAATACTTCTCCATAAGACAAGATTTGTATCTCTAAATAAAGTATGAAACCCTAAGATTTACTTTTAAAGTAGAATGGTCAATAGTAATATGTTCATTCACTCTTACTTCTTATTTCACTTATTCTTAATAAATGATGGAAATGAAATTGTATTTATAGGTGGATTTTACCCTTGACCCTTCCAACAATCCTAGCTGATAGGGTTGACCTAGTCCACCTAGCACAATTTTGGAGAATAATTTAGTAGGTCCCAAGATAGGTTAGCTAAAGGAAAACTAAATTCCTAAGTGAAAATATCTCAAAACTATACAGGGTCAACCTAGTCAACCTAACACAAATAATTGACAAAATTTGATTTAGGTGAGGAAAAAGAGGATAAAATGTATCAAATTCTTGGAATGGGTACAAAAAAAAAGAAGCTTATGGAAGTAAAATTTAGGAGTCAAGTGTGTAGCTAAAAGTGGAAAAAGGGAAAACAATCCTATGAAGAACTGATGGTCTTCCCACCCCTTTCTTGGTTCACCCATTAAGGCACACACCTAGAGATATTGAGACTTCACAAGTTCCTATAAGATACAAGTTGTGAGTAATCGATATTTTTTTTAAAATATTATGTGTATACACCCCTTAAGTTCAAAACCTCATAAAAATATTTAACATTACTTTAATAATCCTAAAACTCTATCTAAATAAGATTGAATGGATATTAATTTTTTTTTTGATTGATTGAAGGCTATTCATCAAGAGGAAAATGTTCCAAAACACCTTCCATACTTTCACCTTTTATGTAAGTCTGTGTGGCCTTCTTCAAGCTAAAACATTTAACATTTTTGAGAAAGTATCCAAAGAAGATTTCACCTTGATTGGGGGCCATGAGAAGTATGATGAGGTTTTTTAGGTTTGTTTATAATCTCCTCATAAAGGGATAAACATATTGAAACACATTTAAGACCCATTTTTGGCTATAGACCTATAGGTCTTATTTAAAATTTGAAATATTTATTGAAACCTTAAAATTTGGGCTACACAGACATGCATATATGTTTTGATGGTATTGAGTGCAAAGTGGGAAGTATAAGGGGATTGATTTAGACCATTCATGAATAAATACATCTGAAATACATTAAGACCTCATTTTTCTGTCTACAGGCCTATGAAGGCCATCTCAAGCTTAAACATCCATTAAAAACCATGTACATGATATTTAGGGGCATGAAACCTATAAAATTTATTTGAGGTTGATCATGAAAAGCCTTGAAATCACTAGGAAAGTTATAAATACCATCTAATGTGCTTGTACAATCTCTAAAATCTTGAAAAGTGGATTCATGAGCTTTCAAGATTTTATAAGGTTTAGGTGCAATTTGTGGTATTCTTAGCCATTTAATGTAATTTTTAGCTCCATCATCTATTTTAATGGCTTGATATGATTACATATAGATATATTTACTTCCTCCAATATCTAACCTTCACCATGCATTAGGAGAAATAAAATCAATCAAAACATTATGCCTCTATTGAGCTTGTTTGAAGAGTATTTAAGTTCTTATCAATGATTGATAGTTATATTGAATTATTTTTTCTTCCTAAAACTTAAATAGGACCCTTTACAACCTCCTCCTCCTCCAATTTTCTTAGCCCATGAAACACCTCAATGAAGATGATACATCCTAGAAAACAACTTGTAGAGGTTTGTGGAGGAGAGTTTGGTCAATTTTGACCCTATTTAGAGGTTTTGGAACATGGATTTCATCTCTAAAGGCATATGAGAGGTTATAATGGTGTAAATTACCTATTTAACCCTATTTTTTGCTTTACACCCTTATGTAACTCTTAATAATGTCTCATAATAACCTGTAATCTATTAAAAATCCTCTTATTTAAGGGTTCTATGCCTAGTTTTACATTTTGAGGCATAATAAAAGGCCTAAGATACCTCTTGAATGCTTACAAGAGATATGTAGACCTGGTTCTATGCATGAAACCTCATAAAACTTTGAAATCTTATGCCTTTAGGACCCAAACCTATAACCTCCTTGAATGCAACCTCATGAAAGCTTGTTCTTCTTTGATCATTGCCTAAAATTTATGATTTTAATCCATGAATGAACCTATTTTTAATTTAAATATCCTAAAAACATATTTCAATCCATAAAATCTCCATAATCATGCTTATATGAAATTTCTTTGTCATGGTGAAGTGCATTCTTCCACATTAAAGGAGAAATGAAAACTTCTAAAAAGTAAAATGGAGGGAAATAATTATCTTCAATGCCCATTTGAATTATTTTTATGGATTATATGGATTATTAATGAGTTTTTCCAACATTAGATGAATTTATGAGACATTTATAAGGTTTATTCTCCAAACATTACTTAAATGGGATCAAATTAGACATTTTGACCTTAGAATGTACTTTTAAGACCTTTTTGGTGTGTTCATGATCTTGTTATGCCTCATAAGACTTATTTTGACCTTCTTTCCCATTAAAAATAACTTCTTAGGACATTTTTTCTTTGTTCATGAGATGACATAATTAGACTTTTGATAAGGTATTACATTGTCCTCAATTGGAATGCTTTTAGGCATGGAGTGAGACCTAACAAGGTTAACCAAGACTTAAACAAGACCTTAAAACACATTCTTGGCATTTAGGATTTCTTCTAATAGTCATAACAGTAAAAAAATCCTATAATAATGTTTATGATACTCCTTCAAAGTAAAAAATATATAAAGGAACTTGATGACTTGTGCATACCTACTTTTAAGCACACCTAACCATTATAGAAATGTTTTCAAGGAGAAGTACTCAACTATATTTTGGAAAAAATACCCCTATCCAAGTGTCCAAGTTCTCTAGGGACCAATGGTGGCTAGAATAAACACTATTATGATGACCTCTCAGGGGTGTTTGCCTATATAAATACTTAGACTAGATGCCTTATCAAATCTATTCAACATGGAATCAAGGATAAACTCAATCTGAAAGTGGTAACCTACTAAACCAGCTTCAAGAATACTAAAATTTCCTCCAAAATATAAAAAAATTGAGCAATAACAATAAGAACATGTAAATAGTACTTAGGGAAGAAGGAATACTAACTAGACTACTAAAAATAATGTGCAATCATTACTTGTAATAAATAAAAAATAGCTAAAATACTATGTATAATGTCTTAAATAGACTCACTTAACTTGTATCAAAGCAAAATCCTATGAAACTTTGTCTAGTCTAGTTAAGAATGTCATCATATCTCTTACAAAGACCAATACTATCTTTTTTAGATTGGGAGTATATTTTTTTGGGTTCCAACTTACCATTAGGGATGACTACTAGTTCATTTTCTTCCCTTTTGATCATCATATTTTTTATTTTTTTCTTCAGTTGGTTGGTTGAGTTGAACATGCTCTCCAAGATCACTAACTCCCTTGACAACTCACTAGCATTTAGTTGTACAATATCTAATTTGATAGGATGATTTTTATCTTCTTGGGTATCCTTAGGTCTACCAAAGTGAGGATTGATTGCTATAATTTTCTTGATATACTTATACTCTCTATTAGGTTTTATTAGATTTATATGTGCCTCAAACTCCTCAATAACATCATAGTATTACTACCATGTGTGATCTACTCCCTTTTTATTTAAAGGGATAGCTAGGATAGTGTTCTTTAGCATATCAAAATGATCTTTACCTACTCTAATCTCTATTATGTATTTGTTTTACACCTTAGGTTAAGTTGGTTTACTTATATCCTCAAATTCATGACTGATGCCAAAGTATTATTTCCATGTCTCATCATCAATCTCTCCTTGAGTTTTAAAGCTCTATAAACCCTTGATTGATTCTTAGAAGAATAATTATCCTCATCTACTGATATAATATACTATACCTACTCTCTTATGGTTCCTTTGAGTGTGTTAAATGAATCTCCAACCATTACAAGAACATCAGTGTTCTCATTCTTCCTTTTTGGAACTTTTATCCCACTAGTATCCTAAAATTATTCAATAAGATCAAAGTATAGATACCAATATTTATCAAGTTCTTCATGAGGCTCTAAAATATTTGGTAACAAAGTCTTATTGATTTATACAATATGAGGTCAAATTTGCATCTTTCACATAATCATGTGGGTTAAACTCATAAAAACCCTTTACCTAATTATCAAAATAATAATCATGAATCTCTTTTATAGGTGTAGTAGCCCCATGATGAGTATCATATTATTAATGTAAGATGTAAGTACCTAAACTAGTTTGTTTCAAATATATATTAGGGGTTATGTTCATGATGTTTAGTTATGCCTTCAAGAGGTGTAGTTGGTTCATGATGTAGGGCATACTATTATTAATCAAGAATGGTGCAATTATAATTGAAAATATTGGGAATATATGGCTCTATGTGATACCTATCAATTGATTCAAAGTTTATGGTGACCCTACTACCATACCTTGTCCTAAACAACATGTGGGACCAATCACAAGATAGGTATCCATCTAGATTAATATTGAAGTCATGTGATAGGCATAAGGAAAATTATAGGGGAAAGTTAATGATTGATATGTCTTTGTCAACAAAGACACTTAGACAAACATGCAAAATTAGGATAAAGCATTTAATCACACAAACTATCTAGGTGATTATACCATTAAATTACAACACTCCCCTAGTGTTAGGTTCATATTCAATCCTATTTTATCTTCTACTTTTTCAGGTGTAACTAAATTACTTTCCCCTAAATCAATCATACAATTATGTACCAAGTAGTCACCTATGATCAAAAAATATATAAAGGAGGAGGTTTAGGTTTAACACTTACACTTGAATGTTCTTCCTTAGGTTGAGGTGCATTAATAATGATTGATTTCACCTCCTTTGTTGGTCCATCTAAGAGATGGGCATTATACAAGGCTTCATACAATAAATTATTTTGTACTAGGATGTATATAGCCTATAAAAAGGAAATGTTAACACTCATCTTCTTCATTTTATCAACAATGTTGAATGGAATGTGAGATCCCTTTGACTATAATTTAGGTATAGATACATCATCTTTATGATATGTGGTTTTTTGGGGCTTTATATTTTTAGGAGTATCTTTATTTTATTATGATTTGTGTGTCTCAATACTTATCTTCTCCTTAGGAGCATCTTGATTTGATTTCATTTGATATCTTCCAACCATTACCTTCATCATAGTAACTTATTAATAATCATGTGGGCATGAAATATAGCCAATTATTCAAGAAGGCCCCTCATATGCTACCCTTTTATGTAACCTTGTGTTGTGTGATAAAGGGATTCTAACTTTGATTTGAGTTTCAATTTGATTAATACCACAAAACCCACCTTCTTCCCAATTCACAAAAGTGGAGTCACCTTGTGCTTGAGCTAGTTCATGTTTAATTTAAACTTTTGGAGTTGGTTCACTAGTTTGATCTTGATAAGATACCACACTTTAAACCATTATATCATGATTTAACAATCTGTTAGGACATGTAGTCTACTTTTGGTGCTGACTGCAAGGATAACACCACCATAGTATTACATAAAGTTATTTTGTATAGGTATAATTAACTTTGAGGTGATGGTAGCATTAGGATTGTGACTATTTTATGGCCTAACATGGGTAACTTGACCTTGATATTATATATTTTCTTGTTATGGATACCTAGGAGGTTGATATCACTAGTTATAATGTTGTTAAGTTCTGGTATTCTACACTTTTTACCTCTTCAAAGTAACTAAATAGTTACCAAAGCTATATAGTAGTGACTTAACCTCATGAAGTTAACTATGAGGGGTAACATGATTAACTTATTGGTTGTTTATAGATGGGATAGGTACTAGAGTATACTATATAGGTGAAATTATAGGTTGTACATGTTTTGTAAATCATAGAAATTCTAGAAAGAGTGGTAAGGATGGCCTTGGATCAATTTTCCCATCTTGTATATGGCAATTCTCGGCCCTAATAGTTATATCATTTACAACAAGGAGTGTACCACCCATGGACTAAATTATGAGTGTTTATAAATATTAAGATACCTTAAATAATACAAAGAATTATTTTTAGGGGTGGGTTTAACCAGTTGTGGGATTATATCCCATGTTTTATGAAATCTAAAATTAAATTCCATATATTCATGTGGATCTATTTCGATGGTGGATAACTACTCCATGAGTGAAAGGTGGTCACTCTTATCCTTAAATTACTAGCCAACCTTCTCTCCAAACTCATACCAATTATGTATTCTACCCATTTTTAGTACTTTTTACCATTGGAGAGATTTCCCCTTCAAGGATGAAGCTAGAAGCCTCATATCTACATTATCCTGGGTGACATGGTGAACTAAACAATTATTTTCAACATCTTGGTTTTGCTTAATTGGTGTTTTGGAGTTATCACTAGTGAAGGATGGGATGATCTTCAAGTATATAACTAGTGTGTCATCATATTGTTGTTTTTTTAACCTTTTAGATTATAGCTATGCAAATATTATGTTTGATTAAAGGCATGATTAGTATAAATCATTGAAATAATATGCAATAAATAACCACTAATTTTTTATAGGTTTTTGAATTATTTTGACTTTCTAAAAGTAATAATAAATATGTGAAAATAGAGACTTATTTATAAAACACCTGATATGGAATATATGAGTGTTAAATATTGACATACAAATAGGTTTGAATGTCATCAACTAGATCCCTATGTCATATCTCTCCTAAATAGTAGTGCCATACTTGGACAGTAGTGTTATGTGGATTTAGTGTCTTGAAAATAGCACTAGTGTCCTCTACGTAGGAATGATCCTAATTTTTTGGTGTACATATTCATGTGTTTATGGGTTCTATTCCTATGTGCACAAAGTCTAAAACTTTTTATTATGCCTATAATAGTGAATTTATGATGCAAAAACTAATCCTACTTACAAGTAAGCCATGAGATTAAAATGTGTGTTCATTAGTAGGATAGACTAGACATCCTCAACACCCCACTATGAAGAGAGTTTCCTACATGCCAATATTTTGAGAAGGGATCAAGACCAATGTATTTTCCCTCACCTAAGGGATAGTGCAAGTTCAAGTCATGATAAAATGCCTTGAGTGTGCTTGAGATTGGAAATATTGAAAATTTGGGCTTAAAGCAACTATAGATGGTAGTATGCAGAAGTAGGGTATAATAATAATTAATAACTTTGATTTTTCTTAGTTTCTTGTTTGAATAGGACTTTTGAATCTATTTTCCATATATTATATATAGGTATTATTTTCCAAAATTGGCCTACATATAAAACTTTACTTAAAGGTGGGGTGAGAAGCTAAGCAGAGTCATAGTTGAGTAAGTTATCCGATGGTGAAAGGTGAAGATCATCCCCTATAGGTTGTTAAGGAATGAACAAACCAGTTTGGTTATGAATCTAATAAGTATACTTGGGAAGTTAGCCAGAGTTAATTAATTGCATGAAAATGATTGATTTTGTGCCATGAATATCCCATGCAAGTTTGGTGTCTTATGTATTTCCTATCTCAAGTTATAATACTTCAAAGATAATCTATTAGTATGGGATGTGTTAGGGTATGTTAATTTAAATCCAAAGGAAATAGTCATTTGGATTCAAAAATATTAAAATGATCTTGAAATTGAATGTAGGGATGCTAAGGGTTGGAAGGTTACTCAATCAAATCAAGGATCAATGGCATGTAGGTGATCGATGAAGTCAAGAAGTCAAGATATATATATGATGTGCATTTAATCATGTATCATAGATTTAATGATAAGAATAAGGTGAGTGGGTTAGAGGATCCTAAGATTAAATGTGCTGGTGATATATGTCATGATCATGGTGGATTAGCAGATCAATGACACATGTTCAACCATGTAGATAGAGATAGATGATGCACACAAAATCAATAAGTAAATGATCCCATATTCCATTCAAGGCCACCATGTGGTGTAATCACATTAACTAGATGGAGAATAGCAATAGGATCTATAGAATGTATTTAGTGTTTTTAAGTGTCATGATCTTGGATGCAGATGAAGGATCAATATCAAGGTTAAAGATAAATTCTATGAGACTCCCAAGGATATTTATGGGGAAAATTTAATCAAACCATAGGTACACAATATGAAGACACATGTCCAAAATGGCAATGGTCATGATTTTAATCAAATAAGTAGTGTGACATAGAAATGCGACATAGGCTTTCACAATAGATTGAAATATTTCACCACCTAAGCATGAAAATATATAAATGCAAGATGAAAATATGATATAGGCTATTAAATTATACACTATAGATTTGTATTCCACCATTAAAGCTTAGTTATACATAAAGGTCTGCTCAGTCAGGTTATGAAGTCTATCTTAGGTTTTGAAATTATGTCTTGTTCATAATCAAGAGAATAAGTAGCCTATGGATCTTCATTGATATTATGACTATAGGAAAACAAATAAGGGAATTAGTTTTCATCTATAATGGACCTATGTTCAGGGTTTAGAGTAGGAGTAGAGTTATGATTTTGAAAGGAGTGTGAGAAGGGACACTAGATAATGTAAATAACATATCAAGATGAAGCATAGTGCTCTAATCTCATTAAAATGATTGAGATATTGGAGGCTGATGAAGGCAAGTGGAAAATTCAATGAAATTTCAAGTCTTTGGAGACTATTCCCATTTAATACATCATGACTCATCATCCTCAACAAGTTCTTGTCTTTTATCATGCTTATAATCCAATAAGAGGGATTTAAGACTATTTAGGTCTTATGAAGGTTAATATACTAAGAAATAATAGGTGTTAATCAATCAAAAGGTGGTTAAAAATCCATAAAAGTGGTTTCAATTCATTTATTGATTTTAGTTTGCTCACTTCTCTCTCTTTATCTCTCTCTCTTCCCCTTTTCTCATATATCTCCCATTTTCTTACCCAAAAAAAATAGAATTCTCATTTTGAGAAAATAAAATCTCATTTGATAGAGTAAAACCTATCAAAAATTTGTATGAAATACCTCTTGAAGCAATAAACATAATTTTTACCTATCTCTTACCTCTAAATTATGTTTAGCAAGCTTGTGCATGATGGCCTTATGAGGGAGTGTCTTCCATGTCCATCATCCTTATTTCTTACCTATTTTAGGTGTTTTCAAGTTATTTATAGGTATTAACTTGTGCTTTTTCCATATTTTATGGATGTTTAGTGTGAATCTTAGAATTCCTCTCTACTTCATTCATTAGTTAGTGAGCCTAGTTTAAAAAATACTTATGCAAATTAGCTAGTTTGTGAGGTTGTGTGAGAAATAATTGTCTTATGATTCATAAATGTTTATTTCATGATTATTTGAGTTCTCATTTAAATTTAATTCATCTCCCTTTTATCTCTTTTAGTAACCCTTTACCCCCTCTCTATCCCTTTTCCAAGCAGAAGTGTTAGTTTAGGTGATACACCAAGAAGAAGCCGACCTTCTCTAAAGGTTTGACCCCACTAAAAGATACCCATAACTTGAGGTTGTAAAAATTTTATGGATTAGTTTGAGGGGGCTTGAATAACCCCATCCAAGGGTTCAAATTAATACCACAACAATTTTAGGCATGCGTAGTGGGACTATATTTTTAACTAAGTGAAGAGTTTTGGTGTGTTATTCATCTAATCATCCTTTAGAGGCATGTGGGAAAACATAAATGGTGACTCCAAGTATTTATTAGTTGGTATAAGTATCTAAAATACCTAATCATCATTATTTGGTATTTATCATCACTCATTTGATCAAAATGCACATTTTTTCTTCTTTATACTTCATATCAGATTAGTAATGTTCATGGCTTCACCCAAATTAGCTCTCAACATTCAATGTATCAGCCTTGTCAGAGTTTGTCTCTCTCTAGTCAAACATAAAATAATCTTAGGTAAATCAAATTTAATTTTGAAAAATAATTGAGAGAGATTGATAGGGTGTAAGAGTGTTATAAGCAACAAGAAAATCTTGAACACCAAGCTCTTATTTAGGAATAAGAGTTGAGGTTTCAAGAGGATTTCTTAATTAGGCAAGACCAAACCAAGAAAGAGAATGACTATCATTTGTTTTTAAGGATGAGAGAAACCAACCCTAGACCCCAATTTCCCTCTCTTACTCTTGTTTATGCTCAAACCCAACCCCTTAGTCCACCTTGTCAAATATCATCTTTGTCAAGAGTCAAGCAAATCATTGAAGGCCATGGGAGATCAATCATGAAGGTGAATGTAAAAGTATCCCTTGGTAGGGAGCTCCCTATCCATGATATGAATAGGATAAGTGACTTATTATAATATTTTTGTAGGGTATGGGTAGCCATTGAGGAGGGAGATTATCTAAATTTTGAGAAGATCCAACTAAAGGAATGTATACTCTTGATAGAGGAGATATTGACTCATTGGGAGGATGAATATGTCAAGCCCAAACCAATTATTTTGCCTTTTCCTACCCTTACACCCATTCCCACTCAAGATTTTGAAACCATTCCACCATGGATATCCTCCTACACCTTTGACCCCAACTATGTCATTCCCTCTATTATAAAACCATCCTTTCCTATACCCATTAAATAAAAGGAGAAGTGGCTACATCTTACACATTTTCCTCATGGAAATAAATTTATAAAGTCATAAATAAGAAATAAGAGGTGTTAGTTATGGTGTCCCAAGAACTAGTTCAAGAGAAGGAGTTAATGGTTAGAGAGAATAGAAAAGATGTGTTAGCTTAGCTCAATGAGCTTGCCACACAAGAGCTTCAAGACTCTTTCTCCCTCCCTCAAGATCCACCAAATAAACCACTCAAGGTACTTATTTGGAAGGACACTCTTTTAAAATAAAAGCAAGGTGAACTTATTCACCCTCCCACCATCTCACTCTTGGATAAAGACTCTATTTTACAAAGGAAAGAGGAGGAGCTTGTAGTCTTAAGTGAGACACAAATAAATAATACAAGTGTATATCATGAATAGATCATGATTGGAAACCAAATTCATTCAAAGGAATAAATATTTGGTTTGGACCAGCCTTCTTGGCATGGATTTGACACTAATGAGTTAGAGCCATAAGAGGACAATCCTCAAGCTGAACATGCAGGAGACCTCAAATGGATAACTAGTTATCTATTATACATAAATGAGAAATAGGATCAATGTGAAGTATGGAAACAACTATAAAATTAATTCTTATAAAAGGTAGAGGTTCTAAACTAACTTATATCTCTTCTAGAGTATGAAAATAAACTTTCAAATTAGGTTATAGAAGCTGACCAATCTAAAGATGAATTATCCATTGAAGGTAGTACTAATGTCTTCAAAAACAAAAGAGAGTTGTTATATTTAAACCATAATAATATGAAATTTTGAATATTTAATGGTTTTGTGAGATTTCATGTGGCTTCTTCCAAGGTGAATAAAGAAATAATAGTGTTAAGGTTGTCATTATCCCAAGTGAACAAGAGGAAATTGCTTTTTGAGATCATCTAGAGTCCTTTTATGCAAACTTGTACAAGCAAACTTCACTCCCAAGACAAGAAATTAATAAATTGGTTTTAAAGAGAAATTATGAGCCTAATGAGATCTTGAGGTCCAAGGTTTTAGTCATAAATACATTGGAATGTTATCTTGTCTTTGAAGAGACACCAATTGGAGAGATAGAAGTCACTCTCCCAAATCATATTGAGACTTTTTCCCAAGACTTTATTCACATTTAATATCATCATAGGATCAATTTTGGGTCATCTCAAGAGTATGTCTAAATTGGAGACATGTTTGTCCCTTTTATCCACTTGAGATCATGTCAAGAAGATTGGAAATTAAGCATCCTAGTTTACCAATTTTGGTGCCTAAAAAATAAGGTATTTTTCATCCTAGTCCATTACTAATGAATGATGCTAAATGTTTCCCATTTGATCCAAGAAGAAATTAATTGTAAATTGTATCCTTTTATATATTAGAGTATATTTGTATGATTTACTCTAAGTGCCTTGTGTACATATTTTTCATTTATGTGTTTCTCTTCCTTATGTGCCTTGGGTATTAGATTAGTTTTATTTATTTTTGTTCTCGTCACTTTAAGAGGGATTTTCAAAAAGGAACAACCTTTTATTAGCTTAATTTCAATTATAAATATAATAGTTGTGACCTTGTATTCCCAATGGATCAAACAAGGCAATTAATCTATTGTATAGTAGGCATGTAATCCTAGGAGCTTGCTAGAAATGTTGACCGAAATTGTCCTACATATGAAACTTACCTTAGAGGTGGGGTGAGAAGTTAAGTAGAGTCATAGTTGAGTGATTGATCTAATGGTGAAAGGTGAATATAAAGCCTTGTAGGTTATTAAGGAATTAATAGATGAATTTGGTTGTGCATCTAATAAGTGTACTTGGGAAGTCTACTAAAGTTTAAGAATTGTATGGAAATGATGTATTTTGTGCCATGAATATCCCCCACAAGTTTGGTGTTTTGATGTATTTCCTATCTCAAAATATAAGACTTCAAAGATGATCTAAAATTTTGTGACATGCCAGGGGATGTTAATTTAAAGCCAAAAGAAATAACCATTTGGATTCAAAAATATTCAAAGGATATTGAAATAAAATGTAGGGATGCCAAGTGTTGAAAGCTCACTTAATTAAATCAAGAATCAATAGCATACAAGTGATTAATAAATTCAATAAGTCAAGATAGATATATGACATGCATCATATATCTAATGGAAAACACAAGGTTAATAGGTTAGAGGATCTTAAGATTAAACACAGTGGTGGCATGTGTCATGATCATGATGGATTAGCATATCAATATCACATGTTTAACTTTACAGATAGAGATCGATGGTGCAAGTGAATTTAATAAGTTAATGATCCCAAATTGCATGCAAATTCATCATGTGGTGGAATCATGTTAACCATATGAATATTGATATAAGGATCCACAAAAAGCACATAGGGTTTCCAAGTGTCATGATATCATATGCAGATCAATGATAATATTTAAGGTTAAGTCCAAGAGACTCCTGAGGATATTTATAGGTAAAATTCGATCAAGTCCCAAGGGGGAACAAAATGAAGACACATGTCCAAAGTGATAATGGTCATGATTTTAATAGAATCAGTATCATGCCATGAAGATGACACATAAGCAGACATATTAGATTGAAATATTTCACCACCCAAACATGAAAATGTATAAATGGAAGATCAAAATATGATTTGGGATACCAAAGTAGACACTATAAATTTGTATGCCATTATTAAATCTTAGTTCTATGTAAAGGTATGCTCATTCAAGTTGTGAATTCTATCTTGAGTTGTAGAATTATGTCTTGTTCATGATCAAGAGACTAAGTAGCCTATGGATCTTAATTGAGATTATAACTATAGGAAAACCAATAAGGGAATTGGTTTTTCATATATAGTGGACCTATATTCAGGGTTTGGAGTATGGGTAGAGTTATGATTATGACAGGAGTGTTCAAAGGGACACCAGATAATGTAAAGAACATATCAAGATGAAGCATGGAACTATAATATCATTAAGAAGATGGATAGTTTGGAGGTTGAGAAAGACAAGTGGATCATTAAATTATATTTCAAAATTCTTTGGACACTATTCCCTTTTAATATATTATGACTCATCATCCTCAACAAGTTCTTGTCTTCTAGTGTTATTCTAAGCCAATGAGAGGGCTTGAAAACTATTTGGAGATGATGAAGGTTAATTTTCTAAGAAAGAATCAATGCTAATAGATCAAAATGTGGTTAAGACTCCATAAAAGTAGTTTCAATTAATTTAATTGATTTTGTTTTGCTCATCTCTCTCTCTCTCTCTCTCTCTCTCTCTCTCTCTCTCTCTCTCTCTCTCTCTCTCTCTCTCTCCTCTCTCTCTCCTCTCTCTCTCTCTCTCTCTCTCTCTCTCTCTCTCTCTCTCTCTCTCTCTCTCTCTCTCTCTCTCTCTCTCCCCTTTTCTCATATATCTCCCATTTTATTGCCCCCCAAAAAAGAGAATTCCTCATTTTGAGAAAATAGACTCTCATTTGACAAGGAAACCCTATCAAAAATTTATATGAAAGACCTCTTTAAGTAATTAACATATTTTTTACCTATCTCTTACCTCTAAATTGGGTTTAGCAAGCTTGTGGATGATGGGCCTTGTGAAAGAGTGTCTTCCATGTCCATAATCCTTCCTTCTTGGCTATTTTTATGTCTTAACTTGATCTCTTTTTGCCATTGATGGAATCTTGGTGTGAATCTTAGAATTCCTCTTTGCTTCATTCATTACTTAGTGAGCCTAGTTTCTGAAATACTTATCCAATTAGATAGTTTGTGAGGTTTTTTGATGAATAATTATCTTATGCTTCATCAATGTTTATTTCATGCTTATGTGATTTATAATTTAAATTTGGTGAATCACCCTTTTATCTCTCACAGTAACCCTTTACTACCTCTCTATCCATTTTCTAATCAGAAGTATTAGTTTAGGTGATACACTAAGAGGAAGTTAGTTGTATATGGAGGTTTAACCCCACTATAGGATACCCACAACCTACAGTTGTTCCAATTTGGTGGCTTAGTTAGAGGGAGTATAAATAATCCCCTCCAAGGGTGAAAATTAATGCCATAATAGGTATAAAATTCATGTATTTATAGTGTTTTATAGCTTCTACAGATAATAAAATATGCTTAGGCCAACCTTAGGATGGTTTATATTTTAAAAATATATTTGTTTAAGAGAGTTAGGCTAAGGGAAACTAGTGCCATATTGGGTAAACTAGAGCCATCTATTGCTAGTGTCCTTAATGTGGCACTAATGTCTAGATGGTAGGTTGATGGGCACAAAGGGCTAGGATCTAGGAATGAAGGTTTGAGACTATGTTTTAGCTAACTAGGGATGCATGTGGTCCACATAAAGGCTATAAAAGTGTGATAAAATACTCTACAATATGTCTAAGGATATGCTAGGAATAGGTTGTATGAAGTATCACTCTTAACACTCAAATACCACTTATAGGTGATTACATCCCCCCCTAAATATATAAATGTAACAAAGAAAAATGACTAGTATAAAGGAAAAAGCAATGTACCTAGACTTACCTAGGATGTGAAGATGGAGTAGTTGAGTTTGACTATATGAACCTAGGTTTATGTATGTAAAACATGACCCAAAGCATGATTTACAAATGAAACATTCCTAAATAATTCCTTAAATAGGAGATATAAAAATCAAAAGACCATGCTGAATAAATAAGTAACTAAGTAAAAGCTAAGTAAAGTAATGGGATAGAGGAAAGGAACAAATACACCTCTTTGTGCATGCAAACTAATGCATGAATCTCATGAAAACCTATGTGTGCATATACATAGTGTTTAAATCAATGTATATCTTAAACTAAGTTGATAGCTTTCTCAATCCTCATATTTGGGTGGCTCAATAACTAAATCCAATTTTTACTCCATGATTTCCCACCTCTACTTGGTGGATCATGACCTGTGACTAGATTAGATTAGACTGAAAGTGTGTCTAACCCTCTCATGTGAGTGGATCAATAACTCATGTAGGCTATAAATCCATAATTTCCCATAGTGTTGTAGTTGATGCATATGAAACTGAATAATGTAAAGTGATGGAAATATCTACTTAGGGATATGTAACTATGTATGTCAGTACCATAGCCACTCGAGTACATTGGGTGGATATATGACACTCAAGAATGACAACATCTACAAATGGAATAAGGTATGAAACTAGTGATAGCCTAAAATATGATGTAAAGTTTATAAAACATAGAGAATGACATGGATTTTTTCATTCCATTTGATCACCTTGTGTGCAATTGAGCATATAGAAACAATATACCACACACATGCCCCCAATCTGATATATGAGTATATTGATTCTAGATTGAGATGTAATGAATGTATCTAAGTATCTAAACTAAATATGGGAATGATAACTCCATTCATGATAACCCCAATCTGAGCAAATGATATGAACTTGAGCTAAACTAGTGTGAATATGAGTAAAATCTAAACATAACTATCAAACCTATAGTTATATATGTGTAAACATGTACTATACCTGGTGTATTTTTCTAGCTAATCTAAACTACCTTGAAACTAGGGCTACTAGAAAATAGCACCATGTCTTAGATATTAGATCCATGTGGTGATAGTGTCCCTATTCGGGTGTTAATGTCTATTTGGACTAAAATCTAAGTCACTATACTAATATTGTATTCCCTATTTTTTTTGTGTTTTACCTATGTCTAATTTTTGAAATTGAACTTATGTGTTGAGAAATGTCATGTGAATGTAATCCAAAAGTTTGATCTCTATGACTAAACCCATTTGAATGCCCCCTCTTTTGAGGCTACTTGTTGAACCTATTCAATAACTATCCTTAAAATAAATAGCTCTGTAAAATATGTGTTAACTATACCATATATGATAATTGTATGATAATCCAATATAATGTGCAAATATAACATTGGAATGTAAGATAATATGAGTATAAGTATGTAATGTAAGATGTATTTCATGTCTAACATTACATGAGAGTGTCAAGATAGATGTAATCAATGTTTGTACCAATAAATATGAGTAGTAATCAAGGGGATGGGGCATGATATCAATCATAGAACCCAAGTAAGAATGATAGATGCATGAATTCCCTCATTGCATTGATAACTAGTGTGTGTAACAAGAAAATACAAGTGTCATAGTCATGATGCATATAATAAATCATACATACAAAGCACATAAGGCTATAAGATAGGCCAATGGACCACAATATAAGGGACATGGTCACATGTCACTAGATATGAGAAAAGAAGACATACAAGGACATGTTTACATGTCCACATATACAAGCAACAAGGAATTTTCCTTAGAGCCACATAGAAGATCTGCTCAAATGTCTGTATACATAATGAAAAAAGCATAAACAAGGGAAATGGGCACATTTCCAAGGCATGTATGAATAGAGGTGGTGTAGATAAAAATAAAATTGACATATTCAAAATCCCTCAAACATAAGAAACATATATATACAATCAGTTCTAATGTAGGAAAGCTAGAAACGAAATCATGCATGAATATGTGATATAAATATATGTAAGATAAATGATTTACATATGTTGAGCCTAAAGTTTTAATAATTAGAAAAAAATCTAAGTATGAGTAAAAATGATCAATATCAAGATATATCAATGCGAAACTAGAATGCAAAGAATGTAAGGATAGAACCTAGTAATAGAAATTGTGTATAAGATACTAGCAAGTGGGTAAATGTGTTAAATTAATAACCTTGAATTGGTGTATATGCCCCTAGTGGGTAGTTAATATCAAGTTTGTAATAGTGTAGTGGACTTGATTCTTGTATGCAATCTTTAAGAACTCAATAAGAACAAGTGAAACATGTAGTATGATAAAACTGACTATCTTAAGATAGCTAGCATATGTAGTATCTAAAAAATATAAGAAATGTAAACATATCAATGCATACAATCTATATTTTTTGTGTTTTCTAAGTAATTATTTAATTTTTTTATGTTTTTGATATGTTATATTATTTTTATATTTTATAGAAATAAACTATGTACAAGTAGCATTAAAATTAACTATGTACAAGGAGCAAAAGAGAAAAAAAAATGCATAAGAAAAGATATACCATACTAACCGAAGAGTCTCATGGGAGACTCACTATTACTATGGCCTGTGTCAAAAATAGGAATAGTAATATCTTGTGTAATTGAATGTTTTTTTAGTAGGAATATAAGTATTGTTCATCATCAGAATCATAATATTATTCATCATCATAATCATGACACCTGGAATGCTAGAGGGAATTATCGCATACTATGGAGTTGACATTTATTAATTGTGATTTGGAATATTGATTATGATTTTTCCCTTTGAAACTATTCTTATTGTGGAAATATGATTTTGTGGAGGCTCTTTTGATATAAATCCTTGTTTGAGAATACTTGTTGGCTTAGCATGATTTTGACTTTAAAACTTATGTTCTTGCTCTTTTTGTAACATGTCTTATGTATCTAGATTTTCTAACTTGATAAACTACATCTATGAATGATTTTCCTTATGATGTTTAATAAACCCCAAACCTTGTTGACCAATATTATCAATTTATATAATAGGAGTAGTGATGCCTTGGCCATGCTTGCCCAAACATTGACCATGATAATCAAACTATTATTGATATTTGTGACCAAAGTAATACAATTTTAAAAGTTGAGACTCATTTTGGAAAGGTAGGCTTACTTGATTTACCTTTTCTTGTTGTAATGTTTCATTATTTTATTGTTCTTTATGAACCTTTTGTTGTTCAAAGTCATGCTTTGGTAGCCATTTTTGTACTACTTTTGAATTTGACCATTTTTGAATTTTTATGTGTCATTGTATGTTGTTTGGATGAAGTTTAATTATGTGAGTCACCTATATCCATTATCTATTATATTTTCCTTTTTAATTATAAAAATTAATTAGTGTGGTGCCCATGCATTCTATGATATGCACAATAATATCTGGATCTCCTTATTGGGTGTAGAGTGGGTAGGTTGATCAACTTAGATTTAATCATTTTTCTTAGTATCTCACTTGAATTATTATTGGACATTTGAATTATTTTGAATCACTATTTGTAGATGTAATTTATTTTTATTTATGATATGGATATATAACATGGTTTTCTATAAATTAACTAGGTGAAGATGTATATACATGATTTACACTATTATACCCTAGAGGCCTTTGTCTTGTAAATTGATTTTCCAATCTTGTAATATTTTCATGTAATATTTTATTCTGATTTTTTAAACCTATAATTATCTTTATAATACTAATAATTTGATCACATAGATTCTCCTAAGTGTAAACCCTAGTTGTTTTTTCTTGAACATGTAGGCACACACCGTATAGGGAAGATATGTGAATAGGCTGAGTATGGGGATTAATGACATTGATATAGTTTGATTCATCTCATTGATGGGGGATATCATGGGTTGGTTAGAAGGAAATTAGTTATCACCCTCATGGAGATGAGGAGAAGTAAATTCTTTCATGTGCATAAGATAAGACATTGAAACTTGAAACCTAGTTATTAGCTTACGTGTTAAATCCTCTATGTGTGTATAGGTTTGATTGATAATATAATTACACATATGGAAAGATAACATGTTATGAAATATGACATATATTGTTATTGATATAAAGCATCATCTATACATGTGTTTATGCCTTTTTTAAGTTTATTCTCAATTAAAAGAACAAGCATGAAAATGAATGTATTAAAATTTGAAATAAAAAGTGATTAATTTATTGTTTCATTATAACCATGAATACATGAAATAAAAATCAAAAGATATATGGATCTAAAATCTAAATTCAATAAATGTAAACCATAAGGTTATCTAGGGTTAGGATTTTGAATTAGGGTTGTTCTATAAAACATTAAATTACATTAATTAAATGAAACCATAATGTGGGATTGGTTAAATGAGTTAGGTTATGCCAAAAAATCATAAAAATATAAGTTTGTAACCCTAATTTAATTCACAAAAAATAAGAGAAGCTAAACCCTAAGTAAAACTAGTTTTTTTAGAAATATTTGAAGTAAGTTTGGTGTACCAAATGTTTTAACCTTTTAGGGTTTAGATATGTAAATATTATGTTTGATTAAAGGGATAATAAATTTAAATTAGTGAAATGATATTAATTAAATAACCACTAATTTTTTATAGATTTTGAATTGTTTTGACTTTCTAAAAATAGTAATAAATATGTGCAAATAGAGACTTATCTAGAAAATGCCTAATACAAAAGATCTAAGTCATAAAAACAAAGATATGAATAGGTCTAAGTGTTGTCAACTAGATCCCTATGTCATATCCTCTCCTAGAAATTATCACCACACTTGGATAATAGTGCCATGTGGATCTAGCATCTTTAAAATTCTGCTAGTGTCCTTTATGCGGGACTGCTCCTAATTTTTGGGTGCACTTATACCTATGTTTCTTGTTTCTATTCTAATGTGCACAAAGCATGAAATTATATAGTATACCTATAACAGATAAATTATTATTTAAACCTTTATACTTCATACAAGTAAGGCATGAGTTAAAAATGTGTGTTTGTTTGTAGGATAAGCTAGACATCTTCAACACCCCACTATGAAGATAATTTTCATATACCAATACTCTTAGGAGGGATCAATCTTGATGTAATTCTTACAGCCTAAGTGATGGTGTAATTTCAAGTGATGCTAGAATGATGGTGGTCTTGAATTCCTTGAGTGTACTTGAGATTATAAATATTGAAAATTTAGGATTAGGGTAGTTTTATATATAGTATGCATAAGTAAGGCAGAATAAATATTAATAACCTTTATTTTACTCAATTAATTATTTTTCTTGAAAATATATTTTGTATCTATTTTCCATCTAGTGGATATAGGTCTAAACTTCATGTATTTATAGTGTTTAATAGTTTATGCAGATAATAAAATATGCTTAGGCTGACTTTATGAGTGTTTAAATTTTGAAAATATATCTGTTCAAAATATTTAGGGGAAGGGACACTAGCACCATGTGGCTCTAGTTTCCTTAATGTGGTGATAATGTCCAACTAGTAGGTTTCTAGGCATGATGGGCTAAGATCTAGGAATGAATGTCTAAGACTATGTTTAATCTAACTAGGGATGCCTATTGTCTACATAGAGGATAGAAAAGTTTTATAAAAGACTCTAGGATAGGTCTAGGGATAATATAGGAATAGGTCATCTCAAGTGGCATTATTAACACTTAAATACCACATTTAGGTAATTAAATATATTAAGACAATGGGCTATCTCTATCAAATTCAAAAAAAATTGATTCTTTTGGATGATCATCTAATGATGTTGATTAAACCTCCCTCTTGGCCTTAGAAATCTACCTAATTAAGGTTTTGGATACACTCTTAGAGAAGGTTTCCTATAACCTCTCTCTCTTATTTTATGAGATTGTGATGTTGTAGTGATCCTTCTCCAAGGAATGAAAGATATCTAAACAAATTCTAAAAACATACCTCTATTAGATGACCTTGTCCCCACTGGCATGAAACTATGAAATTGGTCTAGAACTAAGAATGCTTGGAGTTACCAAGTGCCTTCAAAATTTCTTAATTTCTATTTCAACTTTCCAAGGATAGAACCAAATCCTTAACTGAATCTTACCAGTTCTATAAAATTGGTCCCACTGAGGATGTTAGAAATTGTTGCCATATGAAAGTGTACCCTACCAAGTCTTTAGACCTACTTCAAGTGACACAATGCAAATACCCCTAGGTTGTGGGTGAATTATCATAGGGGTAAATATATAGATAATTATAAATCCTTCTCATACCATAGTACACTTGATTTAAGATATGGTTATATCTCTCTAACCTACTCTAATAAGGCCTAATCTAAGATACAACTATGACTTTGGTCATGAAAATGGATAAGAGATTGAACTAAAATTAATAATGGGGTGATGAACCAAGATTTTAGGTCTCCTCTATCCACTCTTACATCATGATAACAACCTATAAATAACTGATATCAATTTCACACTCTAACAAACCTACTATAACAAAGGTAAAATGAAAGGATAAACCTGCATAAGGGTTGAGTTTTTTATAATTTCCTTACACATGAGATAAAGAGACTAATAATCATCTAAAATTGACCACAAATTAAAAAACAAATACTAAAAACCTTAATATGTAAATAAATTTCTATAATACATAATAAAATAGAAAGGAAAGAGAGGCAAATTCAATGCTTTATTGACTATTAAAGGCGTAAGATAACATTACATGTCCTCAAATGATCAGAGTCTTGTTATACCCAATAGGATGGATACAAAATGAGGAATTTACAACCTAATTTATAATTAAATGATAATACAAAGAAATACTAGGCTACATAAATTTAGCTATTACAATATGATCTATCTTATTCAATAGAGAAGACTAAAAAATGAGGCCATTAGATCTTCTTCAATGCATTAGCCTTCCATATTAATGAGCTTAAATGGGAATGTGGCATAAGAGTGGAGGATAAGACCCAATTTTTTGATATTTTTGTCTTCTTAAATGATTTATATTTTTGTCTTCTTAAACTATTGCATTTATTTCTCTCACTCACCTCTTTCTTTATCCTTGCATGCCAAAACTAGGTACATGGTTAACTTGGAAAGAATTTCTATGTCACTTTTAGCTTGAAAGGTTTAGTTGCCTTGATAAACACTTCATGGGGTATTTACATGATTATGAGATTAGTTTTATTATTACTTCCATACCTCATTCATTCTCTTTATGACCACTCACTCCATTTAGAGTCACGAAGGTTTGAATTGATGTTTAGAGGTCTACTCAATGTACCTCCCATGCTTAAGACATGATATACATGGATGTGTTTGAAATAAACCATAGAGATTATTATAAGGACTCTTAGAGAGCTTAAAATTTTGAATCACCATCATATCTACTTATATGAGTCCTTAAAGAGGTAAGAAATATGTATTTGTATGTTTTATAATCCTCTTGTCCTCTATGAAAACCTACAAAAATATTATTCATAACACCAAGAGACTCTCACAAACCTATTGCACATTATAATTTTGTGTTTAGTTTATTCTTTGGATTAATACCTTATTTAATATCTTGGGTAATTATTCCAAAAACTATGTGTAGCTCTTGTATCATTCTTCTAAACTTGTATTATGATGTTGACTACTATTAGAGTCTATATACAAATGTTATAAAGTGTAATTGACTTGTATGCCTACCAATAATGTTCTTGATTATGCTTAGGACCTGAAAACTACCATAATATACCTAAAATTTACTTAATACATATAATTTTGTGAGGTCTCTTGTTTGGAAGAAGACATATATCTTGAAATGTGAAGTATGGTTCTTTAACTTGAACGTCCAAAGGGTCTTGACCCTATATTAGAATTTTAGGATCCTTTCAACCTTTTCTTAAACCATTTCTTCAACCTTAACAAGAGATATTGAAAAATTTAGAATTAAAATGACCTATGTTCTTTCTCTTAACTCCTTAAAGAGTCCTAAAAGGCCTTGAAGACCCTATTGCAACTATGTTATTTTCTTATCTGTGTGTAAGACTACTAACACTTACTTGATAGGCACTTTACAATCCAAATACATGTTTTATTAATGGAATTTACAAATTCCTACTATATTTTAGTCATCATCATGATCCTCCTTGATTATGTAAGGGCATAAACTTGTCAAAGGATCTGCAACCTAATACTAAGCTTATGGGAGGCACCAATGGTCTATATTATAAGATTATGGAGACTTGAACTAAATTTTGAGACTTTGTATGATTATCATGAGGGTATGGTTCATATTTATTATAACTTTATCATATTATTAAGGTCAAAATATAGTCACATGAATCATAACACTTAGGATCACTGTCATAAGATAGAAGAGTCTAAAAAGGCTCTTGAAGAGCATTTTGACCTCTTTAAAACTATAATTATCATCCACTTCCTTGTATAAACTTGAAACATTTATCTAGAGTTATTTAAATCTCTTTATACTTCATATGAGGCTCATTTGGTAGACTTTGAATAATTGAAGACTAATATACCCTACAAACCTATAGATTAGATTTTGAGAGCTCAAAACCCTCTCTCCTCATTATAATCATCTATAAATTTTATCAAACTATTATAGATTGGGCATAGATTTTGGGATAGGCCTTAGACATTTTTAAAATTTGTTTTCAAACTCTTGATCATGGTCTCTCATGCTTTCTCAAACTTGGAACTTTTGTCATATATCCTCTTAAGGAGGTTTATTTATCCATGCTTTATTCAAACTATTCTCAAGATATTTTCTTCTACAAATGTTATCTCTCAGAATTTATATTGAATCCTTCAATGTCATCTCATATTTTTAACACCATATTATAAGGAAACTTGGAAACCTCACTTACAGACCTATAAGAGCTCATGGAAATGTTCATCTATATTTTAAGGCTAACAATCATATTCTTCCCCTTTATATAGGTTTGCAAGCTTATTTGACTTCATTAGAACCTTGGGAATTATACTATCATGCTTAAGAAATTTTAAAGACACTATATATAATTATTGGGGAATTTTGTAATTAGCCATTGGGATACTATAGGGGCTTATAATCCCATAGATGCATACTTTCCTTAATCACTCACAACTAGTTACGAGGCCTACATGCATGTAACCCTAGCGGGGTCATGAATTTAATAAATAAACTCTCAAGTTTCATATATATATATTTTTTTATGTAATATACAAATTTAGAAACATTTCAAGACATTGAAACCTTACCCTCTTGCTTGAAACTTATGCTTGAAGGGTTTTAAGACTATAAAATGTACTATAAATATACATGCTTTTGATTCAATCCTTAAGACCTCCAATGAAAATAGATAGAAAATTATTGGATTAATTATAAACCCTTGGTTAAATATTTCATTGACTAATTAGGGGACCTTATATAAAACCTATAACTTTTATATTATATTATCATGTTAAAATATTCACTTTTTTATAGGCATGTAGAAGTCACTTCATAGATTAAGACCTCACCATACATGATTTAAAATGGATTATTATGACCTATAGTATGAAACCTATATTATCCTAGGGTTATTTATTTTTCTTGACACGCTTTTAAGATAGAAACACTTAAAGATACACGAAAACCCTTATTTTTGATTGTAGACCTATGTGTCTCCCTCAAGTTTAAAATCTCATTAAAACCTCAAATATTGCTTCAATAAAATTGCAAATCTATCCAAATTATCTTGAATGTAGATGAGAGTTTATTATATTTATTTAATCCTATGTACAAAGAGGAAAATGTTTTAAAACACCTCACAAACCTTCACATTTTGTTTAGGCCTATGTGGCCTTCTTCAAAATGAAACCTATAACTTTTCTAAGAAAGTCTCCCGATAAAAATTCACCTTGATTAAAATAAATTAGGAGGAGGATGATTTATAGGTTTGTTTATAATCTCCTCATTAATAGATAAATGTCTTGAAACACATTGATTACCCATTTTTGGATACAAACATGTAAGTCTTCTTTCAAATTTGAAACATCTCATTAAACCTTTCAACTTGGGATCCATGGACCTAAAAATATGTTTGAATGGTATTGGATGAAAATTTGGAATGTTAATAGGATTTATTGATTCCATTAATTAATAAATACATCCCAAAATGCATTGAAACCTCACTTTTATGTCTGCAAGCCTATGAAGGTCATCGTAAGCTTAAAAACTCATTAGAAAACCAAACCTTTGTCTTTAGGGCCTAAAAACTATAAAATTTATTAGAGGTTGATCAAAAATATCTTTTACATCACTACTAAACCTATAAAAACTATCTAATCCACTTGGACAAGCTCTATAATCTTGAAAAGTGGATTCACGAGTTCTTAGGGTTTTCGAGGGTTTAGGGGTAGTTACTTATCTTCTTGGCCATTTAACATGATTTGAATCTCCATTATATATTTTAATTGATTTATATGATTATATATAAACCTCTTGACATCCTGAAATATACACCCTTCACCATTCATCATGAGAAACAAAATCAATCAAAAAAATGTGCCTTTATCAAGCTTGTTTTAACACTGTTTTGACTTCTTAACAATGATTGATAGCTCTATTGGATTATTTTTTATTCATAACACTTGTAATGTAACCTTTAATAACTCATAATACCTTTTTAATGGATTTATAAGACATTTAAATTCTTTAGTGAAGATGATATGCCCTATAAAATAGCTTTTAGAGGTCTACAAAGGTGATTTTGGTCAGTTTTAACCATATTTAGAAGTTTGGGAGCATGGATTTGATCTATTAAGACTTGTGAGATATTTAAATGGTGTAATGGACATCATAAACCTTATATTATGTTTTAAAACGTTATAAAACTTTCAATAATTCTCATTATAACCTTTAATCTCTTTAAAATCATCTTATTTAGGGGTTTGCATGCATGGTTTAACATGTTGAGGCATCAAGGTAGACCTAAGATAAATATTTAATGATTGAGGGAGGTATTAATACATTTATAGATGCATTAAAACTCATAAACATTTCCAGTCTTGTGCCTTTAGGGCCCAAAATTACAACCTCCTTGAAACGCAGCCTCATGAAAGCTTGTTCTTCTTTGATCATTGCATGAAATACATGATTTTTATCAATGAATGGACCTATCTTTCATTAAAATTCCTAAAAAATATATTTTAATCCATATAACTCCATAACCATTATTAGCTTAAATGAATTTATCATGTTCAAGTGCACTCTTCCGCATTGAAGGAGAAATTAAAACCTCTAAAAAGTGAAACAGAGGAATATAACTATCCTCAACACACTTTTGACTTGTTTGTATGGATTATATATATTACATATGATTTTTTTAAATATTAAATGACTTTATAATACATTCATAAGGTTTATTCTCCAAAAATGACTTAAATGGGCTCAAATATGACATTTTGACCTTTTACACCTTCAAATGCACTTTTAAGACTATTTTGGTGTGTTCATGATATTGTTATTCCTCATAAGACCTATTTTAACCTTATTATCCATTTAAACTCACTTTTTAGGACATTTTTTCTTTGTTTATAAGATGACACAATTATACCTTTGATAAGGTATTGTATATTCCTCAATTGGAATGTTTTTAGGCATGGAATGATACTTAATAAGGTTAACCAAGAATTAAATAAGACCTTACAACACAATATTTTCATTTTTTATATCATCTAATAAGCTTAACACAAATAATTACTTTAACAATGATTATGATACTCCTTTAAAATTAAAAAAAATTATAAATAAACTTTATGACTTGTGCATACCTACTTTTGAATACACATAACCATCATAGAAATGATTTCAATGAGAATTACTCAATTGTATTTTGAATAAAATATCCCTCTCTAAGTGTCTAAGTGTCTAGGGACCAAGGGTGGTTATAATATATAATAGTTCCACCAATACAATCTATACCTTCATTAATACATTAACTATAGATTCAACCATCAATTTCACAACCATAAGCGAAGGTGTAGGGACCACTATAAATAAAATTATCCCCATAGTAGTTATTTCATGGAAGAAGAAGGCACTAGCACACAAATTTCACCACCTCCTCCAAATATGAATACATGTAGTACTATATTTTAGACTTCAAATATGAATGTTCCAAAAATAACAACATAATATGATCTAACTCAATTGATATTTGTATGGGAGGATGTGTACAAGTCCATGATTGAAGGCATAGGCACTTAGGTTATAAATAAGAAGAAGAAAAATAGTTTTTCTTTTGGAAAGTAGTGTGCACTTGTCAAGTGTTAAAAAATATTCCAAATATCATATTTATATAAATTCTTTAACCTCTTATCTCCATAATTTTTTATATAGTTTTAAAAGAACAAGAATGGACACATAGGATGGCTAATATTTTTGAATAAGTACTAGGTACATGGTCTTCAGTAGCTCATGAAATCCCTCAATAGTAATAAATCTCATAACAACCAATGATATGTAATATTAGAACCCATAACATTACTCAACTATCACCAATAATTTTGGAATGTATGGTTTCATTTTTTGAACCTCATTTCACAAAACTCACATGCTTGAAAAACACCTCAAGGATATAATTTGGGATTATGATAAAATGAAGAAGGATTTCATTGCTCCAAAAATATTGAAGGCATTAACACATAGGTACACTATGGTATAATTAAATTCATATTCTTCCACTTGGTAGACAATCTCATCCCTTTATTATTTAATTCTTGTGTAGGAGCCATAAGAGACTACCCAATTGTAGCTAGAGCAACTAGTCACACAACAAAACATTTCAACATGGGAGAAAGTTATTAAGGATCAACATTGACAAGGTAAGGATGAAAAGGTACATATAATTAATGATATGAAAGAGGGAAATAAATAAGAGAAAAATAAGATTAAGGAATAATTGGAATGCAATACTTCCAAAGAGGAGGAACAAAGGAAAAATTAAGAGGAATAAAATAATAATAAATATGAAGAAGCTACATGAATGAAAAACAATGGGAAATTCAAGAAGACCAAGTAGTATAAAAATATATGGATGAATCTAATGTAACATTAAAGACTAAATAAGATTATAATGTAAAAGAATCCTTGTTAAGGTAAGAGGAAAAAATATAAAACTAGGCCTAAGAGGCAAGAATTTAAAGAGAAGGTAGAGGTAAATTAAAAATCAAACATAGAGGAAGAGAAAAAAATGCAACAATAATTTGTAGAAAATTAGGTATTATATTCCACCATGAAAGTGGTGATGCTTGAGGCCCAGTAACAACCTTTAGGATATCAAGTATTGGGGTCCACTAAATGAATTACACAATAAGAGGCCTCACAACACAAGATATAAATTTCAATCTAATGGTTGTGGGATGTCCCTACACCTTATTTGTGAAAAAAAACCTTCTCTCTTCATATGAAACAAATTATAAAGGCACCTCTAATATTTGTAACTTTTAGTTTGGCTCTTTCCACTATTGTGAAATAAGCCTATCTTGATTTTCCTAGCTACCATTTTTGAAGAAAATTGAAGGAGTAACTACATTAACAAAATATATCACTCATAAGTTTTTTGTTTTGGAATAAGAGAAATCATAGTTAAGGATGTAAACATATACCTACACATCCACCTCACCAAGGCTCACCAACTAATTGATAACACTTCTCCAAATTTTGTCACTCACATTTTGAGTGACCAAGTTATTTATATGGATAAGTAGTTCACATCTCTCTTGTCCCAAATAATGGAATATTGTATCATTGGGTGAAAGTTACAATAGATTCACACACAAGGTCAAAATATCTTGGTATAAATAGATGATACTATTGAACGTCTTAGATAATATGAGGAAGTATTAGATCAACACATAGTTTATGGCATGCTAGAATGGAAGTAGTAATTGAAAACCACATGTATTGAGGATAAATAGAGTTCACCAAGGTTGAAAAAGGTAAATAATCAATGGGAGATAAATCTACTACCTTGGATACACTAGACATTGCACTGAAGTAATCATTGGAATCAAGGAATAATGTCATACATAAGTTCCACATATGTAAAAATGATATTTTATGCAATAATTTTGTTAGAATTTATATGTAGAGGTATGAAAATAGAATGCATGAATTAAAAAACTAAACATATTAGAAATTATAGAATTTTAGGTCCATTCTCCTGATCACAAAAGATGATTACATTTATAACCTAATGGGCTACCAATTCCCACTATGCATTTTGATCACTTTGGTTCAATAAGTTCTCACATATTAGATATAGTTCAAAAAGGACTTCTCACATGTGGATAGATCCAATGTAAAAATCAATCAGGAGTAATAATTCATCCCTCAAAACCATTTCTAGAAGGATCTCAAGCAAAAAGAGAATTTTGCATCTACACAACCAACCATCCAAACATAGCCAATACCTCAAAAACCAAATATTGTAGTTTTAGCTTCTTTAGAAATAACTCCAACAACGTCATATTCTTAGTCTCTAGTATTTCTAACAATGAAACCTATGCCTCCACCATCTTTATAGGTATTGTACACACTCCAACTTTGAAATTTTGAAGAATTTTCCATTCAAAAGGCCTTAGGCATTAGGAATAAGGCTAGGTTGGTTGAAATCATGTAAGGGGTACTAGCCTATTTAGTCTAATTTATTAAAAACCTAAAAGGGTAGTAGATAAGTGTGTTACTTAGTTAAAAACTTGATAGGGTGCCTAAGTAGTGTGCAAGAGGTGAAAACTAGTAAACGGCACCTTGATTGATTACCACAAGTAATTTTTTTTAACCATTTCTTTAGCAAAATAAAATTTCTTACCTTCACCACAAAGCACATTTTTTACAACTTTATCCCAAGATAAGACAATTTTTAAGTTCACAAAATTGTTGGTAGTAGAATAGAACTACAAAATTGTAGTGTAGATGTGTGACAAGTGTGAAATGGACATATACCTATATAACATATTTTATTTTGACTATATTCATTCTATGAATGCATTCTAAAATTATGTGTAATGTGAAAATTCTCATTGAGATTGAACCAAATGGATGGAATGTGAAGAAACAATGTATTGTAACAGTCTAGAAATAGTTATCACTTGTAACGAAAAGGAGTCAAGAAAAATATGGATATTTATATGTAAATTTTATAATGGTGTTAAAAAATGTATTTTAGAATTTTATGTGTGTAGTGAAGGCTCTATTTTTCCTAAATATTTTTACTTATTCATAATTTATAATAAACATTTTGTACATGTTAGTCTATGTCCTAAAAATAATTACATAATTCATAGACTAAGAAAAGACTATGTTTGTTCTATAGATATGGTTATATTATTTTCATGTTTTATACTTCACACATAAAACATAAATTATAATATTTTTATGGATTTTCCATGAGCCTGTACTAACATCATCCACAATGGGGGTATGAGTATTTTTCATTTCATTTCGATCCTACTTTTCATTTACATGGAATGAACTTCAATAAAATTATACAGTTGGATCTATAATCCATCTAGAGTGGTTGATTCACTTTATTTGAGAAAACTCGGCATGATGTTTCTCTCATTTACCTACATATTTATTTGGGATGGTACATTGTGTGTTTATCCCCACATTTGTAAAAGTTAGGGAATGTTTTCTTCCCAACCCAAGATCCTTCATAGTTACACAAATTCTTGGTTCATTTTGAAAGGGAAACATGGTTTTCACTAAAACACAATTGTATTCAAACCCTTGCTCTTTAAAATTTAAAAAACATAGTTTCATATTAAATTAGTCAATCTATGGACATTGACCACATGAATTTGTAGGTTTTCATATTACATGACATAGAAAATTAGACCTTCACACCAATGAAAAGTGTGGTGTACACACTCAAGTAAATGTTATCCTTTTCCTTAAGAAATTACATTACTATAATAAATTGGGGAATTTTTGGATACTAAAATATTATCTTTAGTACTAAAAAATGATGAGTTTGACACACATTTACCATGCATGACTTCAGTGCATAAACAAAGACCTAATATAGAATTATATCATACTTTCATGTTATATTATGATAAAAACCTTTATTTATACTATTAAACTACTAAAATAACCTCATTTTATATATCAAACTTGGTAAATATTCTACACAGACATCTACAAACTTTCAATTTAGTATTACTATACACAACTTGATTTTTCTAGATTTGGTTAATATCACTCATTGATACTAGCCTAATCTGATCAATACTCACCTAATCCTAATAATTTTTATTTAATAGGTTAAAATGGGTTGAAGGGACCTAAACCCTATACAAAAGAGAGTAGAAAAATAAATGAGTGATAACAAATGAGAAACCAAATAGGATAAGGGTAAACACCCTGACAGCCAACCTAACTTCTATTAAACATCAGCCAAAAACTAGTCGAGAGCACAAAAAAGATCCAACCCAAACAAATGGGAATAATTACAATTATTCCAACTCAAAGTAGGTGACCAACTTTTTAGCCATAATATTAGATTTCTTATGACATTTTCCTCTGGTATGGCTGCCAATAAATTGCTCCTCCACTTTTTATGGCTTCTTCATTTTGAGGTCCACATGAGGGGAATCCTTAATGATATCCTCATCAATTTAGACATCCTCCTCCCCAATGTCCTTCTAAAAAGAGTCTTCACTAGAGTTATGGGTCTCAGGGTCCTAAAATCATGCATAACAAACTTGTTAAAACCAATAAAATTACTTAATCTCTCAAATTCCTCTAAAATTTCATCCCACAAGAGATTTTGGATCATGATTTTTGTATGGAGTCTCAGATAGGAGTCTTCAACACCCATGTTATCATCATCCCCAATGGTGGTTTTGACTTTAGAGGTAAAATAAGGGCTTTCAAGATCAAATTTATCATTCTGAACCTGAGCACTAGAAGCCCTTAGCTATTTTACTTGATCCTCCTCTTCAAAAGTTGAGGAATGAGTGCCTTCTACCTCTAAATCCTCCTTGTCACTGTTGATATCGATAGCCTCAAAAATGTTCTTGGACTAGACCAGTTCCCCCCTTTTAATTAGTACAAAAATGAGGCCCTAGTGGATAAGATCCACATCAGGCTTCTTCTTGAGATTTAAAATTAAAACCTCCATATATTAGAATAGAAAAATGGTATATTGATCAGATGCTCCTAGAAGTGGTTCAAAATCAAGAAGTGATGCAAATAGAGAATGGTGTGATTACCTTCTAGTGTTATGTACTGCATTATTTGGAGACATACCTCCATCCATTTCATTGGAAAATTTATGTGTATGTATCCTTTATTAGATAGAGGTTTCGGCTTATATTTCTCCTTCTCTTTTTGAATAAAATCTACATGATCTCCTCATTACGGTGCTTATCTTTAAATGCCTTCACTTCATGGAATTCCATTATAGTTGTCTCCCTAATCAAATCCTTAGTTATTTGAATTTTTATCCCATGCATTCTCACCTCATGATCATTCCAACCACGGGTAAAATACCTTAAAAGTGATGTTTCATGCCCCGCCAACCTTTCCATGAATGGGACCAGTCCCCCTTTAACAAATTTCTGCCAGACATGATCATTTTTATTTATGTCAGAATAGGAAATCAGTTCAAGGTGATCTCTATCACCACCCATTTTTTATTTAGTTTTATTGAAATTTTTGTAGGTGTTCTAGGAAGCTCTAGATGGTATTAAAAAATAGACACAAGTGGAACAATGATTAGTCATAAGATGGGTGAGAGGGCATGATGACTGGCCCTCATGCCATGCCTTAGAATAGAAATATTTTCACATGTGAAAATCTATTCACATAACCTGTAATCTAGTCTTAATAGAATTTATCATTATGACTTTAAATCATAAGTCTCATTTCCTTCTTGACAATTTAGATGACATCATTTAGAAATTCACCATCATGCTAGGTGATGTAATCACTTCCATGGACCCCTCTATTTGCAAGGAAATAGACACCCATGTTTTCTTCTCTATAAACATGATTAATAACAACACCTTTGAAATTGTTGAGAAGGGATTTAACATCACTGATGATTCCTAAAATGTTCCAAGAAGATGGGGATAGGCCCTTAAGGCAATTAATGATATTCATTGAGTCCCCTTCTATATGAATAAATTAAGAACCCAATTTAACCACCTCTTCAATACCCCATAGGGATACTAAATATTCTACAATGTGGTTGGTTTGAATACCAAGAAGCCCTACATAAGCCACTTTGATAGTTATTGAAGAATCCCTGATCAAACCCTCTACCCTGGTTAGGCTAAGATTCCTCTTACTACCCCATCAAAATTTAATTTGACCCATTAAGGAATGGGGGGAGACCATTTGACAAGATATCTATCCGCCCCTTTAACTTTGGATTTGCTTGGGATGACCAAATTAATATGTTTCAAATTTAAAGAGGAAAGAAGGGATCTGGGCTAATCAAAGGTGTGAGAATATAGATTGACAAGTTTTCCTACATGAAAGCCTTGATCCTTTTTAATCTAGACTCAGGATGAGGTTGAAGGCCCTCAAATATGTAAGCATTCTTGGCTTTATAGATGCCCCAGTAGATATGGGGTAGGGCAAAATTCCACCATTGAGTTAATGAAGGTTCCTCCTAAGGGGGTTTCCATTAGGTTATTAAGTCCATAAAAGATCCTAATAAAATTCATGAATGTTGGATTCATTGAAGAATCATTAAAAGATAGTCAACCCAAATGGGCAAAAAAGGAAAATATGTTCCACTATTTGTGTTGCCTATTTCAAACAAAGCATCTATTGGGGATGATTAATCCTATTTTGATTAGATTGTCTACTGTTAAGATATTATTTTTAGTAGCCAACCAGAATAAAACATTGATTTTAGAGATGAGGTTTTTTGTCCAAAGAGATTTCCAATTGAAATCCTCCTCTTCCAAATTCCATAAAGAAAAGAATCTTGATTTCACTGAGTAAATCATGTTGGAATTATGTTTCTAGATAATTTTGTCTATTCTAAGTAATCAATTGATATGAATGTGTTGGATGGATTCATTCAATTTTTGGAGAACAAAGGTTTGGTGTTGATCCTATTCAAGTTTGGCCAAAATTTGATAGCACTTTTGCCCATTTCTAATTTCCTAATAATCCCTTACTTTAAGCTCATAGTTATTTTTTTAAAAACTATCAATTCATGATCTTGGATAGTGGATTATAGTGGGGTTTAGATTCATGAATAACTCTAAAAATCCACCCTATTACCTCTTCCAACATTCTATTTGAGTCCATTTTTAAGGAAATTTTTACTTGTCTACAATGCTTTCTAGAAGGTAGAACTGCTAATAAGACTTGGGTCTTCTAAAAAATGAAAACCTTAATTTGAGGAGAGGTATTTGGCCCTAATTATTTTGGTCCACTAGCTTTCCTCTATAAGCACTTTCCATCCTTGTTTTTCTAGGAGAGCTTGGTTCATGGTTTAAACCCTTCTCAGTCCCAGACCACCTAAGGAAATTGGAGGATAGACATTCTCCTAAGAAATGAGTATAAATCTAAACTTATCCTCTGAACCTCTCTAAAGAAAAGTTTTTTGGATACTCTCCACCTTGTCAGCAATGGATTTTGGAATGGAAAAAATGGATATGAAATAAACTAGTATGCTCTAAAGGGAATTCTTCAGGAGTTGGACTTCACTAGCTTGAGTTAGGAGATTCCATTTCAAACTGGCCAACTTCTTCTAAATCCTATCAATGAGAAGCATCCAGAAAGAATATTTTAGCAAGCCAACAAACAAAAGAATGCTAAGATAAGTAGATGGTTTTTTTGAAATGTTACAACCTAGAGTGTTGGTGACATTAGACTAGAGATCCAATGGATTGTTGATGAATAAAATAGATCTCTTATTGAAATTCACACTTTGACCAAACACCCCTTTATACATCTCAAGAATATTCTTAAAACATCTAGCTTCAAAGACTGAGGCTTCTCCCATCATTATAGTATCATCAGCAAATTGTTGGTGAGTGATGGGGTTAGTGTTTGGGGCATAAGTGATACCTTTAATAATATTGGAAGATCTAGCTATAGAGATAATTCAACTCAAGGCTTCTACCAAGATGATAAAAAGATAGGGGGAGAGAGGGTCCCTGTGTCTTAACCCTCTTTCAACTAGAAAAAAACCTTGGGGTACCCCATTAACTATAAGTGATAATAAAAGGTTTTGAATATAGGAAAAAGTTAATTTTTTACCTGAAGACTGAACCCAATTTTCCTTAGAATGTTATCAAGGAAAGACAAGGAGACCTGATCATAGGATTTGTTCATATCAATATTGAGAAACATTCCTTGCCAATCCAAATGAGAAACTAAGTGGATGGTTTCATGAATAATAATGATCCCATTAGTAATATATCTATTGAAGATAAAAGCACCTTGCTGCTCCATTGTAATTTTGTCTAGAAAAAGATAGAATTTAAGGGTGAGAGTTTTGGAACAAATTTTATATAAAGTGGAGTACAAGATAATGGGTCTAAAATCCAATGCCTTGGATTCCCTTTATTTTTTGGTAACTATGACAATAAATATGTTATTGAAATATTGGAGCATGGATCCTATTTTGAAGTGTTTGGTTATAGCTAAATAGATGTCATGACAAATAGTGTCCCAAAAAACTTGGAAAAAGAAAGGAGGGAAACCATGAATCCCAGGGGCCTTGTCCCCTTCTAGGGAGAAAATGATAGTCTTGATATCTTCTTTTGAAGGGGGTTTGAGGATTGAAACATTTTATTATTGTGTGAGGAATTTTATAAAGAGGTTGACCATTTCATCCTCAAGGATATAATCCTAAGAAGAGGAATGGGAGAGCAAAGATTTAAAAAAAATACCAAATATTGAGTCATTTCATCCTCCTTCCTGAACCAAGTTCCATCTTTGCCTTGAATTTTTATGATGATATTTCATTGCCAATTTTTGGAGGTTGAGGTGTGGAGAATTTTGGTGTTTCTATCTCCTTCTTTAAGCCACAACTTTATATATCTTTGTCACCAAAACATTTCTTCTTTGGCCTCTAGATTGTGAAAACTACTAAGAAGATCCTTTTCCTTAATGTAGAGCTCATCAGAATAGCTTATGTCCACAATTTTCAGATCAACCTTATAGATTTATTTGTAAATAAATGTTTTTTAAATAAAAATATTCCCAAACACATTCTTATTTTATATTATAAGCATATTTTTGACATGTATTAGTTTCTTTTCTAGAATGAACATGGTTGATCCTTGGAGGATGGTACACCACTCCTTAATATGATCTTCCAGAGTATGATTGGATAGCCACATTTTTTCAAATTTGAAAGGAATAGACTTTTTTTAAAAATCTCTATCACTTTAGAATAAAATGGGATTATGGTTAGAACCAATCCTCAAGAGGGCCGAGATGAAAGGGGATAAATAATGTATCCAATTCAGAGGAATTAGAAATTTGTCTAGTCTTACTTGAATATGATTTTTGCCAAGCCTTCTATTTGACCAAGTAAATTAGTTGAATTTGAGTTCAACATCATGGAGATTAGCTCTAGAGATGAAATCATGGAAGTATACTATACTAGCAAGGTTGAAATGGATCTCCCCTTTTTTTCCCTGAGAATAAAGGTGAGTTGAAATCTCCTACAACCATCCAATCTAATTTATTGGATTATCTTTTAATATCAATCAAATCTTCCCACTTCTTCCTTTCAAATTTTGAATTCAGGGCATACACATTCGTGATAATCCAAGATATCTTCTCCCACACATTAGAAAAGAGCATAGAGATGTGGTTATCTTTTTTCAGGAGATGCATTCCCTTCAATATAATAAGATTCTAAAAAATTTCCAGGACCCCCAACACACCTGTGGCACTATTACAACTACAAGAATCACTTTCCTAGATCTTGGACTTAACATTCCCAAGTTTCTCAATAGACATATTGGTTTCTTATAGTACAAAAATGTCTAGTTTATGTTTGAAGATGAGGTTTTGAGCTAGTATTTATTTTGAAAGATTATTTAATCCCCTTATGTTCCAGAAGAGAACTTTCATTTCTTACTATTAGGATAGTGGTGTAGGGTCATTTATGTACCATTAGCCACTTGTCTATCTATCTTCTCCTGATGAGAGTTTTAGGAAGTGGGTCTATGTTTTGATTTCTACTCATTCCAAACTTTTACTTTCTTCTTATCCCTCTTATTTTTCACATTAGCCCATTTTTTGTCATCTTAGGAAGGGTTATCCCTTTCCCTCAAATAAGCTATGGAAATTTGACCTGCTAATAAATTTAGACATTTTGGTTCACATCCAAATCTCTGAGGAGAAGTGGGAACAAAGATTTCCATAAGGACTAGATCATTTCTAAGAAAATATGAAACACAAGGAAAGGGATAGGAGGAAATGGGGGAAGGAGGAACCAAAGATGGGTAGTGAGGAGGAGGGGAAATTCTTGGAGATACAACAGTAGCCTTGAGTAAAAGATACTACAAAGAGGGAGTGGGGTGGGGTGAAGAAGGGTAGAATAGGAGAAGAGGGGAAGGCTAAGGAGAATGAGGGCTCTAGATCTTGAACACATGAGAACCTCGTGGTGACTTCCCTATGTTAACAAGGATAAAAAAAGAGGAAGGATAGAAGGAGAGGAGAAAATAGGAGGGGAAGGGTGAGGGGAGGACCCAAGAGGGAGGAGATGGGGTGAGAGGAAGGAGAGAATCAAGAGGGGGACAAATGGAAAGTGGGTAGAAGAGAGGAAGGGAGGGATGAGGGGAGGGGAAGAAGGCCCCAGGAAGGGGACACAATAAGGGAGGGAGAAGGGGGAAAATGGAGAAGGAGGTTGATGGGGGCAAGAAAGAGGATGAAGAGGGGTTTCTTTACCCATGTGAAGGAGGGGGTAGCATAGGCTTATTAAGGTGAGGATAGGCTTTGGAAGAATGGTTGAGGATTTTATTAGTTTGAAAAATATTCAAAGACCTATCAAAAATGATATTTTGGGTCTAGAATCCATATTTAGATTTGAAAGTGATGGAATGGATCAAAGGTTTATCGATGGGAATGAAGACACAAACCCTAGTCACTAGTAGATGCCTTCTAAGGTGAGTGATTGGGTCAATATAAATAGGCTAATTGAGGGCCCTTGAAATGCCAAGAACAAATTCTAGAGCCCAAAATTCTAGTGGAAGTTCTAGAAGACTGATCCAAACTAGAATATCGTTAGAGACAAAACAATTTAGATTGAGACATGTCTTTCATTTACAAAGATAGACAATGGATTTTACCATAAACCATGGACCACCTATCAGGATCAAGGAGGGGAAAATTAATTAAGAATAAATTTCAAGTCATATCAATCATGTCCATCTAGCCTTTGGGATTTGATTTGAGAATAACTTAGTTTTGAAAGGAGTCATTGTTAGGATGAAAATCATTAAACTTGGCTAAAAGGGAGTTAGATAAAGATGAGTTGATAGTATCAATAATACCATTCGAGACCTCTAAACTTACCTCATTGCTATGCTTGATGGGAAAAAGAATAGATTTGGTATAAGTAAGGTGATGTCGATCTCCCATGACCAAGTCTACCCATGAGACTTGTTGTTTTCTAATGTTGGGATGGGGAACCAATTTTTCTTGGCCTTTACTAGGCTCCTTATCTGTTAACTTTTGATTCTTTGAAGATTTGATCAAGGTGGTTGTATTTCCTAGAGTATGTGGTAGGGAAGCATTTGTAAGTAGATCTCTTGACTCCCACCCATTGTTATCATTTAAATTTTCCATAGCTCTACTGGTCCCACCCATCACTATCATTTAAAATATACTAAATGAAGAAATGAGTACCTATTTAAAGTTGTATAGGTACATAATCCTAAAAATTGTTTTTATATAGAATCAAAATTATCATTAAGGTTGGTCTATTAGCCTAGAATTTTGGTGGTGTGATATCTTTTCCAAATTGGATCCATGTATAAAAAAATCAATGTCTCACTCAAAATAGACTTGGAACTTATCTAGAACACATATATATTAGATTACACATTGAAAAATCTATCTTATTATTCATAAATTGAAAAACTATCAGTATTATTAGTCATAATCCATGTTTGAAGCACTCTAAAATCATTGTAAGGTATCAAAAATTGAATCATTAATTGCATACATAAAGAAAGTAGCACAATTGTAAAATCACACTAGGTTGGAAAACTATGTGTGGATTGATTTCCCTCCTCAGAGTATTAGATATATATGCAATGTTAAATCATCATATTGGTTTTATTGGTTTTATTTCATTGAATTACACTTTCCCTATTTTATAGGTTTTTATCCCTTACAAACACATGTAGGGTTTCATGGACAATGAGATTGATTTTTGGAGATGCACATGTCATCAAGGTTGAGGATTACAAACACATAGGCAAAATATACAATTGAAAGTGACCATATAATCATTGTGAAATAATTTTCTATAGGTTAATACCAATTAGTTGGTCAATATCAACTAGTGATACTAACCTGTATCATTAGAACCAACCCAAGATAGACAATGAATTAGTTTTAGAATTGAACAAATAATATAGTAATAACATATTACTATAGTAAAAACATGCTTTAAATTAATTTTAACTTCCATAATATAGTAAAAACATAAAAATAACTATAAAATCTAAGTATTCATCCATTTTTTGTACTTACTATAATTAAAATATGCTAATTATCAAATCAAAAGAATCAATTTTAGTTTTCACATTCAAATGTATGCTTGAGTTCCATATATTTTAATGTTTGAATTACATTTCAGGTTTCTATCTTAATTAGATTAATTTCATCACTTAAGAAAAATTAATAAAAAAACACAATGGCCAAATGAGAATGTTTATGAATATATGCTTAGATTCAAAATAATGGTTTTAAAAAGGGCTCGCTAATTACTTGATAATAGTATTACAAATTATAGTTTAACTTTTTATTTTTCACATTAAATACAAAGTGGTATTCAATATGTATCCATATTTTGATAATTTTTTTAATATGACTTGAAACTATGAGATCAATTTTGTGTAGGACAACATGCTTAAAAATAAGACTAATACCTTACATCTAGTGGATTCAAATTCCTAAAAAAATAAGATTTAAAGGATAAGAATAGTGATAGTAATTCCAGACCTAAAAATGAGGCCAAGAATATACTAAATGTAGTGGACCAACCATCCAACATGCCACTCTTATCACAACAAATATAACGAAAAAATATACAATATTGAATGAAAGTACTTAAAATATTTGAAATTAATTGATTCCAATATGGTTATTTTATCTCCTACTAGAGAAATAGATCAATCAATTCCCTTGCTAGAAAACTATGACACTAGTGTATACTATGATTATCATAGAGCTAAAAATAATATTAAAATATATACATTAGTTTGAAACATAAGATCCAATACCTCATTAAAATTAACCAAATTCAAGTAGAGGCCCCAATAGTACTCTCAATGTATCAATGACATAAGTAAATCAACATTTGAAAATATTTGCATGTCATCTTCCAAATCATGTCACTTAGTATAAATACCAAGGAAATGTTCATATGAGAGTTAAAAAATAATCACCACATGATTCTAAATCTAATCTATTTGATGGATTTTTATGTGTGGTCAATTTAATGTATAAAGAGCCTCTTATAATGATATTTTAAAATCATAAAATTACAACATATGACTCCAATAATGGACTAATATTCATTTAAATTTTCATTAACACTCACTCAATGGAGACACATAGATAATTGATATTAGTTCAATTATAAATATGTGCATGATGAAATGTTTTACTAGTCATGGATGTTTTCAAAGGGATATATTTACTACTACCATGATTATTAAAGGATGTGATAGGATCACTAGGAAAAAAATTAGAGGAATTTACTTACCTATCATAGTGGTATAGACAATAAATTTTAATTATATATCACCTTAGTCTTGTAAACTTAGCAAAAAACTATCATTGTCATACCCTTCATCTTTAAGACCTTCCCATTTCCAAAGTTCTCACATATCCTATATCCTTATTCTAAATTTATTATCTTTTAGTCTAAATATAAGTTATTACAATTATTAATACTTTTATATTATGTAAAATTCTTCAAACTTGATCATTATCCTTCTCTACCAATTTAATGGATATGACATTATTGATTGATTGATAAAAATGCATGTTAAGATATCAATCCTCAAACTTATAAATCAATATTCTATCTATAAGGATATTCTATATGAAACATTGCATGATAACTAAGTTTCGAGTGATATTGAAGTAATTTAATTTGTGGATATTATGTAATATCTCAAAACTAATGCAAAACTCATCATAGTTGATCTAATATATTTACCATCAAAGGGTATTAATGACCAAGATTTTCTTCTCATACAAGTGAGTATGCATAAAAAAGGAATCAAAATGGTATTCATTGATAATGTATTATGCCTAAATATTTATAGAATATATTTCTTAACCACCATGAGCATTAGTACCAATCTTATTTAAAAATCAAGTATGCATATCCAAGGGTTTGATAATTTGCATAACCCTATAGTTGGCCAAATCACGTTGGATGTGATATTGGGGCCAAAAGTGATTCTAACTATTGGAACATTTAATGTCTAATTGGTGCCTTTCATGGACCCTTAGCATATGTTGGTTAATTAAATAATAATATTTTATTATTTATTAACATGGGTTGAAAACATCATTCATATAAATAATAAAATATATTTATTTATTAGCATTGTTCTCGAGCAGAGGTTGGAACTATTGGTCACAATGGTCCACATCCACACCCCATTATAAAAAGGCATTTTACCTTTGGTAAATATACACACACATATAATTGTTTGATAAAATAATATCATGACTTTGTAATATTTGTATTTGAAAAATATCACTATGAAGAGGTTCTATGAATATTGATAAGGAGATGTGAGAAATTAGAAGGAATTGTATTTGGTATAGAAATGTTTCTCATTTATACGATTAAATTAACTATAGGTTTTTTACCTCTATTGGAGGTTTTCTCATCTATATTTGTGTTCATTTATATGTGTTTTATTTGAATTCATTCACATGTATAGATACAATATATACATAACACATACATGTTTTTACATGGTATCGAATCATATGTGATGTGTTGATTGATTGTCAAGAGAATTGGAGATATTCATGCAAGTTTACACTTCAAATTCAATAAATTTATAAATTATTTTTTAGCCTAAAATTTATTTTTTATGGACATGGAAGTCATTTAAAATATTTTTGTTCACTCAGAGATTTTTTCTTCACTTTCTTTTACCTGTGGAACCTGGTGAAACCTATAATCTGAGAAAACTAACACTCATAACTAAATTAAAGAAATAACTAGATCAATTTTTCAATCATATTTAGTCTATGACACCATTATTAATTTTTATACAACTTTATACCTAAAAAAATATTTAAAAAGTGTTTTTAAGGCCTCTAGTGCTACTCTAGTGTTTTAGATCTATCAATAATCAATTTTTGACCCTCCTAAATCTTATTCAGAGCCTCTTAGACATATTTTTCAACTTCTAAAAAAATTAAAACTCTCTTAGAGTGAACCTGTATGGATAAAAAACCACAAAATATGAAAACTCTATGTTTTAGTTGAATTATTTAAATTTTTATTGGTCTGGATGCATCATAGCATTTATTTAATAGTATATGACAAGTTTGGAGACTATGAAGGCTTATTCCAACCTATGTGTTTCATCCAAATTCCATACATGAATTATTACATCTTTAAAAAACATTTTTAAGGTTATCATAAAGTTTTATTAACTTTATTTAATAAATAATTATTTCACTAAACATCAATTTTCCACACAAATAAACCATAGCCCTAAATTCTATTTTTTCTTTATAACAAAAAGTGAAAAATCCAATTTTGATTTTACATGCACATTAATATATAAATACACATATATACATATGTACATACATATGATATTGGAAAATAATCTATAAAATTAAGCTTTTGTATATAAGATCCATCTGGTCTAGCAGAAGCATTGGTAGAGATTATTTTACTAAAACCTTATCAAAGGGGAGGTCAAGGGTTTAAAATTTGGCACCTCTAATTTTTTTGGTCAATCTTAATCAAAAATAATTTATTTATTTTTAAAATTATTAATTATAATTTATTTTAATTACATGTTTAGTATCTGAAATTCAAAACCCTATTTAGTTTTTTTAATAATTTATGACACTTGACCTAGATTATTCCTTGTTAACCATGGTCATGTGACATGTAAATTTTTATTTTTTAAGGAATTATAGACACATTTTTATGGTCTATTATTGTTTTAAATTTTAATTATTCATTTTTATCCTCTTTTTTAAGTGTAACAACATTTTTGTGACACAATTTTTTGCAACACTTACGACTGTCATTTGTGTTGATTTTGTTTACAATTTGTGATTTTTTTGGAATAAAATAAGTGGATAGTATTTTTTTAACCATAGAATATTTATGTCTTCACTAAAAAAATAAGTATAATTTAACTTTAAAATATTATTTTATATATATTTTTTGTAGTGTACATTTTAAAAGGAAGTTATAGTTTCTCCTAACTTAATGGAGAATAACTTAAAAAAATCCAAGGTGAATCACTGGATGTTCATTTTTTTCATCTCTATGATTCTAGAAAATAAGGAAGACATAGTTGATTTCCTAAAACAAGGAATTTTTTCTATGCACTATATTGAATGGGGAAAAAATCAATGGATGATAAGAACCATTCCATCCAGCATTACTAATGTTATCTTATAAAAAATGGGGAAAGATGATGTATCGTCTATAGTGGCTTTGGAGCTTAAGTGACCACAAATTTTTCAAGAGGCAAATCAAGGAATATGGTGACTTGCATTATTTCAATATGTGGACCAATTAGCAAAACACTGTGACATCTACCAAAAGATAAGGATGCCTAATTAGATATATGAAATAATTTTGACTCCTATTCTAGTTTAGCATCCATTAAAATAGTCTAGAATCAAAGTTTTTTAGACCAATCATTCCTCATATTAAGTTCTTCATGTAAGGTACATAGTTACTATGATGGAACGCTTTAGTAAATGGGTGGAAATTATTGCAACACGAAGATGAATCACCAAGGATGTATCCAATTTTTATATGAGAATATTATAACTATATTTAAATATTATTATAAATTTTTAGTGATATAATAACACACTTTATAAATAACACCATCAATACCCTGATTGAGTATTTTATGATGTCGCACTAGAAAGGCACAATATATCATCCATAGGATAATGGATAGGTAGAGACATCAAATAAATTCATTTGGAAAGATGATAAAAAAATAATCAATGTGCAAAGGGATGATTGGGAGGAATTAATTCTTGTGATCCTATGGACATATAGAATAAATTACAAGTGTGTGACAAATTTTAACCTATTTCAAATTGTTTATGTACTAGAAAAAATAATGCCAATGGAGTATATAGATCTTAGTTTATGAATTGCAATGATCATATGATTAGGAGATCATGATTCTCATTAGGATATTTTAATGGATTTAACCATGATGGAATAAAATATGCAAAGAATGAACTACACTTTAGAAGTTAGAAAATAAAATTAGAAAGTGCAGCATGATCTCAGTTTGTGATCAAAAGATTTTCTTTTCAAAAAAAGCTATATTACTATATGATATAAAATTTAGAGAAATTATAGGCAAGCTATGAATTCGATGGAAGGGACCTTACATTATTCATGATATTTCAAATTAAGGAACAATCACATTAAAATATCTTTGGGAGACCATTCTACTAGGATGTGTAGATGGATGTATGCTTAAGTCTTACTATAAATAATATCTGATAGAAAAATTAAAAAAGAATGTTTAGTAGAATTGTGTAATTTATAATTTTTATTTAATCTATTATTTTATTATTTTGGTTTAAAGTTTGTGGTGTTTTTGTACAATGTGATCTATATCATATGACTTCATACCTAAGTTGGAGAATTCAAAGTCACATAGTAAAATATGAAAACCAACCCAATGTAGAAGGAAAACCATAACACAAATTCAACACAAAGTTCACCAATTAATTTTAGAAATGAGGTTCTGAAAAATAAGGTATGGAAAAATGATAATCAATAGGCATTCAAAAGTTGTTAATGATGACACACTTGAAGGATTACAAATTTACCAAAAATAACTCATGTTTAAAACTTATAGAATGTAGAATAAAATAAAGTGGATGAGGTAAAATATGGTGCACCACATCAAAAATTATCATCAACCAAACTAATACTCCATTCGATTCAAAAATAAATGTCATGTCATCAACAACTAGTTAATTTAAACTCATCCAATAAATATATGCACAAATAACTCAACACATTCAAAGTGACATGTTAGATGTATTTGAGTAGGAAAAACTATATAAACAAGGGCATGAAAAAAAAAATACAAGTACACACTATTAAGAATAATATCCCTATATGATTGTTTACCAATATCATTTTAGCTAAATAAATTGTTCAAAATAACTACCTTAGCAACCATGGACCATATAGCTTATAATTTCCCTCACCAATGCATAAAAAGAATAAATGGGGGTTGGTATTACACTCATACAAGATGGCATGATATAGATTTGTTTGACTTTATTGATGTATTAGAGGCTAATTTTTTTATTCTAAATCATCTAGAATTAGCACAAATGGGAGCCCTAGCTTGTCAACAGCCTCTATGAGGATTTGATGAGGAGAAACTCATCAAGCTCTTAACATTAAAGTAATTATATGAATTCATGTTAATAATTCATTTTATATAATAAAGGTATGGTTTGTACCTTCCAGGATGTCATGATATTTATCAATCTAATGACCATGGTGCAATAAACAAGTCTTTTATCTTGTGGCAAACCCCTACTACAATATAAAACCAAGGCTCCTCCCATTCATTCAGACACAAAATTAAAATATATTAGGGTATCTAGGGAGTATTATTAACACTATGGATGATATTTTATTTTTTATTCTATATGAATTCATAGCCAAGCACTTTTGGTAGACTACCTAAAGTTTGAGATTGGCTACCAAAGGGGTCATTTATTTTACATATTGAATGATTTAAGTGCATGAGGGTTTCTATTGGCCATTTTTTTTTGGATCTAAGCTCATCCAAAATTTATATATGGTTTTTAGTGGAACATTATAGGTATTCTAGTATTAGTTCTTGTTACTCCTTTGTTTCATGCATTCTGAGTCTCTAAATGGCCCATTTAACCTAGATTAAAATTTTGGAATATGCCTATAGTTACCAACATTTCCTAGACTAAAATAGGTCAATCATATGATAAACACAATAGATTAAATGCATGGCAGGTGGATGTCAAAAACCCCATAATTTCACACCCTCAAGTACCCATTGATGTATAGAAATACTTGGGATAACATGATTTAGTCACTAAGATCTAAAAAACTATCCACATTAGGGTTTATGAGGGTTTATGATCTTTCCAAGGTACTAATAACATCCTTACCATTTATTATCAATATTTTGGATGCATAGCTTGAAGTCATGTGACAATAATATTTGGTTTCTTTCTTTGTTTCCTGACCAAAATCCATAAATTTAGTATCATAACAACCATTGATTCAATAATCAATTTCACAATTGTAAGAAAAGGTGTAGGGAATACTATAAATAGATGAAAACCCATAATAGTTATTATAGGGAAGAGGAATGTACCATCACACAAATATTCACCACCTCCTATAAATCAGAAGACATGTATTACTAAATATTAAACTTATAATATTAATATTCCATAGATCATAGCATAATATGATCTAACTCAATTAGGAGTCACATGAGAAGATGTGTGCAAGTCCATAATTAAAGACATAGGCACTTAGGTTATAAATAAGAAAAAAATATATTTTCTAGAAATTAGTGCACACTTTTAAAATGTGAAACAATTATCCAAATATCTTATTGATAGATATTTATGCACCTACTACATCCATAATTATTGATATATTCATAAACAAATAAGAACACACATGTAAGATGGCTATGATTTCTGAGGAAGTACTAGATGTAGGGTCTTTAGTATCTCATGAAAGCCATCGATAGTAATAAATACTATAACATACATTTATATGTAATCCTATAACCTATAATATTCCCTAGTTATTACAATTCATTATAGTGTGGATGGTTTCCTTTGTTGAACCTCATTTAGTGGAGGAAGTTGAGATACAAGAAGCTCATGTGCCTAAAGAACATCTTAAAGAGATGATTTAGACTTATAATAAAGTGAATAAGACTTTAATACCTCTATTTATACTAAAGGCATCAACACATAGGTACACTATGGTAGGATAAAATTAGTATTCTTCCACTTCATAGACAATCTCACTGTCTAATTCTTCAATTCTTGTGTAGGATCCATAAGAGAATTCGTAGTTGTAGCTAGAACAACTAGTAACATAAGAATACATATTGGTGTAAGAGAAAGTTGTAAAGGATCAAATTGAGTAGGATAAAGATAGAAAGGTAGCTACAATGAAGGACAAAAAATATGAAAATACATAGGATATGAAGAAGAGTAGGGAAGAATTGATAACTCATTAAATAATTATAACTTTATTAATTATTTTCATGAGGTTTCCACCTCGTGTTAATTATTATTATTATTATTATTATTATTATTATTATTATTATTATTATTATTATTATTATTATTATTATTATTATTATTATTATTATTATTATTATTATTATTATTTAATAACTTTACCAAGGCAAAAGGTCAATAAGCCCACTTAGGATTAAATTTACTAACACTCCCCCTTATTTCTAAATGGGGATAAATGTCATAGTCACCTTAGAAAGGAATTATATTATGTAACAAATGAAAGATTTACAAAACTTCATCATGCCAAACACCACATTTGAAATAAAAGGGACTATAATCCATAAACTACATTAAATTAAATTTAGGATAGCATGATCATGAGACTAAATCTCATAGTTTCTCATGAATAATCACTAAGCATATTTGGAGCCTTTTATAACATAAGGACCTCTATAACAAAGTATTATTTTAACGTATTGGGGTACAAAATTTAAACTGACACATGAATTTTACTCAAATAACATAACTTACATATGAATTTTACAATGCTTTACAATGAGAATAAGTGTAGAGAAGGAGAAGAAACATATGGCCATTAGGAAGTGGCATTGTCATGCACACTCCCTCTCAATGGAAACTTTGAGAGGCCCAACATTGCATAAAACTGATAAAACTTGGTAATACCAAGTGGTTTTATGAAGATATCTTCCACTTGTTCATCCATAGGATAGAACTATAGATCAATATGACCATTAAAGACTTTATCTCAAATAAAATTAACATGAACTTAAATATGTTTATTTATTTGGTATTGTATTATATTTTTTTAAGAGATATACAACTTTGGTTATCACAATGAAGGATGGTACTATGTGAAACATCCAAATAAATTTATCTCAATAACCTTCATATACACATGGAATTTTTGTAGCTTGTATAACACTTATGTACTCTGCTTCAGTAGAAGAGATAAAGATAGTAGGTTCTTCTTGTTCTAAGTGATATCACCTATACCAAACTTAAATACATATTTAGAAGTAGATTTGTGATCTATAATATCACCAACATGGTCAAAATCACAATAACCATAAAATTTATCATTATTAATGGAATAATATAATAAACTAAAAATAATTACTCCTTTGATATAATGAATAATTCGTTTAGCTAATTTCTAATGATCTCAATATGGATCCTTCATAAATATAGAAGAAACACCAATAGTATATGAAATTTCTAGCCTAGTAATGGTTAGATAAATCAAACTACCAACATGTTGTATAAATAAAGTAGGGTTAGTTTTTTCACATGTAGGTTTGGGATCAAGTTTAATACCAAATTCAATAAGATTAATAGAAAATTTATAATCAAGCATGTTAAACTTAATAATAAGGTTATAAACATACTAATATTGTGATTCAATAATAGAATTTTTATCTTGAAATATAGCCATTCTTAATAAATGATGAAAAATTATTAAACCATTCATTTCAAATATTTGAATTAGTTTATCCTTGTATTTATGAATTAAACTAGTTAAATCAGCATTAATCAACAAATCATCAAAATATAATACAATTATAATCACATGACCATTTTCAACTTTAACAAAGAGATCATTATAAGATTAGAAATTATATAAACCCAATTCTTTGAAAAAAGAAGTAATTTTAGAATATCAAGCTCAAGGATCTTATTTTAAACCATAAAAATATTTCTTCAACTTACATACATAATGTTATCTATTAGGGTGAGTGAAACCTTTAACTTGAGTCATGTAAATTTCCTCTTCTAAATCATCATTTAGATATGTATTATTGACATTAATTTTGTGGATTAATGATGTAGCTACATCATCAAATGGTTTCCATATTGAGTTGTTATAATAAATGGAAGTCATTGAGAGTTTATTTTTCATAATTAGGAAGCTTGGAAGTCTTGAGAATTTGAATTATGGCTTAAAAGGCATTTTCTCGCCAAAACTAGAATTCAAATATTTGAATTCTAAGAATTGGTTTGTGTGGGATTTTGAGCATAGTAAGGAAAGTAAATATGGGTTAAGTGTTTAATAAGTTATAAAAAGGATTTAGTACAAGTTTAAATCTCATTCTTAGTATTTTATACAAGTGTGTTATGTATGGTTAGTTTAGACTTGTAAATGTTGTTGAGAGAGATCAAAATTCCATTAAGGTAGTTATGTACATATATAAACATGTAAATAATTTTTTTTTGAGAGAGAGTTATGGAGTGGATTCAAGGTTGAAATGACAATCAAAACCCAAATTAATGATAAGATTTCTTGATTTTGGTAACTAACACACAGACCCTATTTCATTGTTATTCAGAGTTCTTGGAAATTAAGTTACCTTGTGGTATATAAAACTTTTAATTTGATGTTATGGATCAATAATTTGATGGAAATATGTTAATGAATGATATTAAACTAAAGTGTAATGTATTTTTTCTTAGATAATGAACCGAAAGTTAATTTTTTAAAATAAGAATTGACTACAAATTATGTATATTCTTTGTGTGGATGAAAGTTGAGTGTACAACATAGAGTTAAGAGGAATAAATCCATCATGATGTGTTTCAAAATTTAATATTAATTTTATAATTTGACACATGACTTTTTTTATATGATTAAATCATTTTATAAACTAGATTTCATGTTATTTATGATGGATAAATTTGTAGACCATGTGTTTCTCCATATTATGTATATTATGCTCAAATACATTTGAATGTGCACTTTGGTCAAGGGTAAACATTGTGTAACATTTAATGATGTATATGCATGATAAAATTATATAAAAAATGATCCAATAAATAAATAAATAAATAAAGGGAAGTTTCAATGTTTGAAAGAGAAATTACAGACCCTGACCCCTATTTTAATGGTCATAAGGGTGACTATGTTAATTGAATATGGAAACAAAAATCTAAGTCTATAATTCATTTAATTGTGGTGAGATTTTTATAAGTTTTTAAAATGGTTATTGATACATTTCTAGTTACCTTTCAAATTTTGATAAAAAAAACAACACTAAACTGGAATTTGCCTGAGAATGTGCATATATAGGGAAAGTAAGAGTATGGTTATAAGTGATTAGAGGGGTGATTATAAGATATTCAAAGATTATATAAGGTGTGTGGTATTTGTATCTATCTAATTCAATTATTGACTATTTTTGAAATTTAATTTTAAAATCACAATCAAAAGATATCAACTCTCGGGCCTGTACAGTTGAATGAAACCATGAGTTAGGGTTTTTAAGCAAGAATGTGATTTATAAGAGACTACACCCTAAAATTTTTGTGAAAATTGGTGATTAGTTTGGTAATAAATGACTTTAAGATATTTTGGAGGTTTTGAGATTGTATTTACCTCTGTGTATGGAATACAATTGGCTATGTGTAAGATAGAGTCTAAAGAGACTTAATAGGCCTAATAGAGCCTAAATAAGACCTAGAAAAGTGGTCTAATGAAAGATTTAGGGAAAAATAATTTATGGAAGGTAGAGGATATAGGGTGAAAAAAAATTATTTAATTTTTCAATATCTTTCTCTATGTTACCATACTAGTGGAAAAAGGGTTTAAAAGGGCTACAAGAAACGTCTTCTAAAGTCAAGGAAGTGTGAAAGTAGTGATAGATAACTTGAGGATTTTTGTGAGTTGTATGGGGTAATCTAATATAAATATTAATATTAAGATAAATTCATAATCAATTTGAATGAATAGATATCATTTAAACCAATAAATAAACAAATTAATCAAGGAACCTTGTGTCCAAATGGGTGATATATGGATACCAAAGATAAGCAGTGGAAATTATGATGATGGACTAGTCATATAAGAGGAGTTGAGATATATTAATGAATGTTTTAGAATGTGTAAAATGTTATATACATTAAAATAAAGAGTATAAGGAAGATATAAGGGTGAATGAGTCAATAAATACTCAATATTAATGAAGAAGTGATAAAAGTGATAGAAATAGAGTAAAGTGGTCAGATTAAGTGATTGAATTTAGAGGTAAGGAGATGTTTATTCATATTTCTATCATCTTATACAATATTTATAAATACCTCTACATCATTTGGTATCAGAGCAAGATGTTCATTGGGAAGAAGGTGGAGAAGGTTTTCATAGAGAAATGTACAAATTTGTTTTTGTTTTCATTTCATGTATTTGATCAGTTCATGCAAAGATGATGAAGGTTTCTTGAAAGTTGATAAAAAAAATATTTTAGGTATATGAGAGAGAGACAAAAAAATTAGGTTTTGTGGTCAATCCCTTAAGCCATAGAGAGAGAGAGAGAGAGAGAGAGAGAGAGAGAGAGAGAGAGAGAGAGAGAGAGAGAGAGAGAGAGAGAGAGAGAGAGAGAGAGAGAGAGAGAGAGAGAGAGAGAGAGAGAGAGAGAGAGAGAGAGAGAGAGAGAGAGAGAGAGAGAGAGAGAGGTAGGTGAGGTAGGCTTTTCAAGAAGAAGAGATATGTCAAGAGAGACCTAGGGAGAGAGTGAAGATAGAGAGAGTGAAGAGAATTAAAGAAGATAAAGGGATTGAATCAATAAGGTAAACACAAGGAAGTGAAGAAAGCAAAAGTTGATAAGAGGGATATTGTTGAGTTCAAGGTAGTCTTGGTAGAGTTGGAGCAAGATTTTAAATAACTTAGACCAATGTTTTCAACTAGGGTTAGAACAAGAGTGAAATGGCCACTCAATAACATAGTAATGAAGAATAAAAAAAAGTATAAGTGATCAAAGTAAGGAGAAAACTAAAGGTTTTGAATAAGTAGCCTAAGAAGATAAAAGAGGGGGTAAACAATCCTCATGATTTGTAAACTAATGATGATTTTACATGTGTGAATGTAAGTACGAGATTGAACAAAGGAGATGCGTTATTTGGGCTAACAAATGGGATCAAGAAATAATAATATGAAGCATTTGACCAAGTAGTGTTCAAGAGGAACCAAGAAGAAGGAGAGGATCAAAAGAGAGTCATGATGATAGAAGAATAATAAGAAGGTCATCCATATATGAATCAAGATAGAATAGAACATGAAGTGATCCTCACTCAAGAGGATGCAAATGAAGACAAAGGAACATTGTAACAACAACATAAGAAAATGTATGAGGACTATACTAGTGTGTATGAAGTCTTGAAGGAAGAACATAATTTTGATCCTCATCAAATGTATAGAGAAACGATGAAAGAGGTGACAAAGTTAAACATAGACATATGGCATGCAATAATGGTTTCTAAAATAAGAGAAATTATGAAGTCAAGGAGTAGTCAAACACAAGAATATACTCTACATGATGAAGCTATAGCTACTGAGTTTGAATAACATGTTTTAAATGAAGGAGAAACCATACAAAGAAAGGAACAATATGAGTTGGTGGCTGATGCAAAGAGGAAGAGTGAACCATATAGCGAGCATAAAGGTACTTGGTAGTAAGGATAACACACAAGCACATAAAAGAGTTTGAGTATGCCTAGAGGGCATGAGAAGAAACATGATTTTTCTAATAATTTATTGTTAGTTTTAGGTATAGCTTGGATGAAGATAGAAAGAGGAAGGAAAAAATACAAGTGTGGCTCAAGTGAACATGTAAATACAAATGAGAGATTAGGTACAACATTAATCAAGAGGAAAGGAGGTTTACATTCCTCAAGTATGCCTTGGGATATAAGAGGCCATGCAAAGAATATCAAAATATAACAAGGAAATAAACTATGAATTACATCAAAATAAGATTGGTTATAACTTTTAGGGAAGCTATTTTAGCCCTTTGGTAGTATGATGTAGGGGCATCTTAAAATGGTTTCCATTTTGAGTTTTTATATTAAATATAAGTCATAGAGAGTGGTATTTTCATAATTAAGATGCTTATAAGTCTTAATAAAGTGAATTTTGGATTAAAAGGCATTTTCCCACCAAAACTAGAATTTAAATATTTGAATTTTAAGAATTGGTTTGTGTGGTTTTTTTGAGCATAGTGAATCAAGTAACTAGGGGTTAAGTGTTTAATAGGTTATAAAAAGGTTTTAGTAAAATTTTAAGTCTCATGCTTAGTATTTTATAAAAGTGTGTTAGGTATGGTTAGTTTAGACTTGTAAATTTTATTAAGAGAGATCAAGAATCTATTGAGGTAGTTATGCCCATATATAAACATGTAAATACATTTTTTGGAGAGAGATTTGGGGGGGTGTATTTGAGGTTGAAAAAAAAATAAAACCCCAAATGAAAGAGAATATTTATTTATTTTGGTAACTAACACACATACCTTATTTCATTGTTATTCTGAGTTATTGTAAATTGAGTTACCTTCTGGTATATAAACCTTTGAATGTGATGTTATGTCTCAATTATTTTATGGAAATATTTAAATTAATGATAATAAAATAAATTTTAATTTATGTTGTTTATTATATAGTGATTATAAATTTCCTTTTTGAAAATAAGAATTGACTGCAAATTCTATATATTCTATGTGGATGAAAGCTAAGTGTGAAAGATAGAGTTAAGAGGAAGAAATCCATAAGAATATGTTTCAAAAGTTATTATGAATTGGGTAAGTTAACACATGCCTTATTATTTATTATTAAATCATATTATAAACTTGTTTTAAAGTTCTTTATGAGGGATAAATTTTCAAACCTTGTGTTTCTCCATATGCTGCATACTTTGGTCATATATATATATAAATGTGCACATTGGTTGAGGGTAAACCTTTTGGAACATTTAATGATGTATATAAATGATAAAATTATATATATAAAAGTCCAAAAAAAAATGAATAAATGGAAATTTCAATGTTTGAAAGAGAAATTATAGACCATGACCCCTCTTCTGATGGTCATAAGGATGACTGTGTGAATTGAATATGGAAACAGGAATGCATAAAATTCTAAGTATGTAGTTCATTTAATTTTTGTGATATTTTTACAATTTTATTAAATGGTTATTGATACATTTATATTTTACTTTAATGTTTTGATAAAGAAATAACACTAAATTGTAGATTGTTTTAGAATGTGCATATACAAAGAAAGTTAGAGTATGGCTATAATCAATGAAAGGGGTGCTTAGAGGATACTAAAAGATTATAAAATGTGTTTATATATATATATATATATATATATAGTAGTTTTAAAATTCAATTTTAAACTCACAGTCAAAAGATATCAACTCTTGAGCCTGCACAATTGAATGAAACCCTGAGTTATGTTTTTTAAGCAAAACCATGATTTCTAGGAGAATCCAACATACATTTTTTGTGTACATTGGTTATTATCTTGGTAATAACACACTTGAATATATTTTTTAGGTTTTGAACTTTCATGTACCTCTATGTATAGAATAAAATTGAATGTGTGTAAGATAGAGTAAAAAGAGACCTAGTAGGCCTAACAAAGCCTAGAAAAGTGGTATAATGAAATATTTAGGGAACAAAACTTTTTGGAAGGTAGGTAGAAGATATACAGTGACCAACAAGGTATTTAGTTTATCAAGATATTTTTGAACATGACCATACTAGTGGAAAAAGGGGAAAGGGGGCTACAAGAACTATCTTCTAAAGTAAAGAAAGTGTGAAAGTAGTTATAGATAACTTGAGGAGTTTTGTGAGTTGTATGGGGGAATAAAATAGGACTATTAGGAGTAATATATAGATCATAATCACTTTTAATTATAAAATATCCTTTAAACTAATGAAAAAGCAATGGGAATTATGTTGATGGACTAGTAACATAAGAGGAGTTGAGATATATTAATGAATGTTTGAGAATGTGGATGAGTTTATAGACATTAAGAATAAAGATTATAATTAAGATACAAGGGTTAATGAGTCAATAATAAATTGTAAACCATCATGATGAAGAAGTGATAAAAGTGACAAAAATAGAGTATAGTGGTCAGAGTGAGGTGATTGAAGGTAGAGGTAAGGAGATGTTTACTCATGTTTATATTATCTTAGACAAGATTTTTAAAGACCACTGCATCAATAACCCAACCATTTTGGGATGAAAGGGTAATAAGGAGTCTAATAGTGCTCATTTATTCTATAGGATCAAAGGTTTCAATATGGTCAATCCCAAGTTTTTGGGTAAACCCACAAATAACTAACATAGCTTTAAACTTATCAATTATACCAATTGAATTATATTTAATCTTATAAATCCACCTATAGATAACAATATGCCTTTTAGGTGGAGGGATAATATCCCAAGTCTAGTTTTTAATTAATGCATTATATTTAAATTTCATATCAACATTCCATTTATCATCTTTAGTGGTTTTCTCAAATGATTGAGGTTCACATTCATACATAGTCATTAATGCATGATAAGAATGTTCACTTATAGTTAATTTATTAAGGTTATCAACATTACAAGATTGAATTAGGGATTCTACCCATATAGGTATTTTAATTAAACATGAAACTTAGGGGGTTATTCAAACTTTAAGTTATCTAAAATTAGATCAACGTATTCAAGGTCAAATATTTCATCACAAGGAGAAACATGAGAGTCAAGTTCATTGATAGAAGAACACTGAGGAGGTTCCATAGAGGGCTCATAAAAGGTTTTTTGAGAATAAGAACATTCCTATTCTTAATTATCTAATGTTTATAAGTATAATACACTCTTAAACCCTTTGTCTTACCTCTATAACCTACAAAAATTCAAGAACAGGAAGTGGGATAGAGCTTATTTCTTTTAAATTTAAAAATAAAGATATAAGTAGGACTACCAAAGATCTTGAGATTAACCTAATAGGTTTATTTTTACTCCACATTTTTAAAAATATATAAATATGAAATTTTTTTTTAGTGACTCTATTTATAATATTCATGACTTTCTCTCATAAAAATTTAAGAACATTTACAAATTGTAACATTGTTCTAGCCATTTCTATGATGGTGCAGTTTTTCCTTTTAACAATACCATTTTTATGAGGGGAATATTGATTTTTTATTTAATTTTTAATACCATAATTAATAAATAAAATAAAAATATTTGATAACATATTCACCACCATTATCAGTTATTAATCTCCTAATAGAAAAATCAAAAACATTTCCAACACTAGCTTTAAATTCATTAAATTTAGACAACACATCAAATTTCTTTTTAATAGAAAAATAACATATAATTCTAGTGTAATTATAAATAAAATTAATAAGATAAAAATAAACATTAATATATATAGATTTAATAAGTCCTACAACATCACTATAAATCAATTCTAAAGGATGTGAGGAATTCTCATCATGATTCTTGTGAAAGAGGTTAGTATGTTGATTACCATTTAAGTAACCCTCACAAGTTTCATGATGAGAAGGGATAAAAGGAATTCCAATAACAATATCATTTACATACATATCATGTAAAATTATAAAATTTACATGTCATAATCTTTGATGCCATAATTTAGATTCATTCTTACTATGCGATACACACTACCCGTATCTTCCTCTCACTACCATATGTAACGCCTATACATACACCTATAGGTCTCCACAAAGACCTAGGAAGATTGAATACAGAGGTTGAAACTTTTTTGGACCTTATTTAAGGTATTGAAGTGTTCAGGGTGGCATGATAATCATTTTGAAGCATGGAGTGGCAATTAGTATTGAGAATCATGATACAAGATTGATAAAATGACTTCTGGGACACATTACCTTAATCCGTCTGAAATAAATGCTTGATCATATTTGGTTCCATCAAGGAATGGGTGATATGAGGTCTAGATAGGTCCAAATAACTCCATATTATATCCATTATGTACGGATAACACCTTTCTAAAGGAAGAGAGGGGTTGGTCAAACTATCATGATGTTAGAAAGCCTCTATTATATACAATATTTTACTATAGGTTTTCAGTGTTTTCTATAGTAACTTGAAATTTCAAAGTGACCTCACAATCCAAGGTGGTAGGATAAGAGCATGTCCTCATGGTAAAGGTCCTTACTGAAGAAGTAAAAATAATAATAGATCATTAAACAAGTGAGGGAGTTGAGATTCAATATTTTCATTAAAGCTACCACCTATAATAGCTCTATTTCCTTCACGATGTACATCTACAGTTGACTATAGAATGAAATATGTGAGAGTTTTGAAGTTTGACTATTGATTGAAATTAAATGCATAGTATGGATGTGAGTAACTAATAATATATCTTATATACATTTACAAGATTCTATTTCATAATATACCAGGACTAAATCGTAAATGGTCACCTATAGGTGTTTATTTGCCTTAAAAAGGTCACCTATAGTCAATTGTAGGATAATAGTATATTAGCATATGGCATTTTGGTCTTATCATAGGTATTCAAGAATAATTTGAGACTAAATGAGTTGGAAGTGAGCCTAAAGTATTTTAATCCATCCTTAAATAAATTTAAAGGTTATAATAGTATCGTACATGCCTATATGTATCACTTTCTAAACAAGAAAACATAGTCATAGTTAACTGCCAACTAAGCCAATTTAAGTAGAAGGTCTAACTTGAAGAATCTAGCAGAGGTTTGAAGGATGAACATGTTTTTATCCTCTTGAAAATAATAATAACCATCTGATTATTCTCAATAAAATGTTAAATAGGGAAAATTTTCATTTTAAGCACACCTACAATCTGTATGCAAAATATTGCACACAATCAACACTCAAGAAGTTTGATTTAGTTTTTGGAATGTTTGAGGGTGTTATAAATGTGAAATAACCATGAAAACTAGTAAAGAGTACCTTCATGACCAAATTTATAACCACATGTAATTATTTTTCATAGATATATAAGGGATATACCCTTTGTTCTATCTCATACAGAGGGTACTACATGTAGTCAAGTATGCAGGCCTAAGAAGTGGGTGATAAAGGGAAGTATCAAGGAGGATTAGGGAAAATAAGGGAAGGTATGGATGTTTTTATCTAACAATAACCAATATGGTTTAATCCTCAAAAATATCATAAGGTATGTGGATAGAGATTTAGGACCTGAGTGCAGACTAGACAAATTAGGCATGAATTAGGCCTATAGCCCTAGGGGTTATTAATATTATTTATAACACCAAGTGAGAATTAAAATGAATTATAACACCTCAATTGTGATCCATAAGGTGTTTTATATCCTTTATTTTATATGTAATATCATATAGAAGCCATTTATTAGCTCAGACCAACTCAAGCTTGCACAAAATGGAGGAAACAACGTGAGAAGGCAAACTTGAAGGTTCATACCTATATATATTTTTATAATGGTAACCTGATGAGTTTGGATATGATGAATAGGGTCTTAAAAAATAATTTTTAAAAATTTATTCATAGGTTGAATGTCACAATTTCATGAACAATCCTTAGAGGTCAAAACTACAATAAGCCCTCCAAAACCTTTGGTAATGACTTGATCAAAAAGATGAAGAAGGAAAGGAATATATTTGGGCTAGTTTGACTGTGAAATAACCTTATAATTTTATATTACTACCCAAATATTCTTCCCACTAGATTAAGTTTTAACCTATTTATATGGATAGGGTACAAAATTGATTTTATTAACAATTTTGTATGTTGTACATGTACAAAAGGGTTTCAAGAGATGAAGATCATGCTGGGAGATATATTAGGACATAAGATAAACTCTCATGTAAATTTACTCTCATTTAAATTTATTTCATTATGTAAGATCAATAGTTCCTTTTCTAACACCTTCATCTTAGCCAATCCAAACTAGCATAGGGAACAAAAAGTGATCACCAAGTGAGAGGATGAAAACTCTAATTGGGAGGCCTTTTAAGGTCTACCTAATGAATATAAGGGCATGAGGACCATTTATATGTGTCAAATCACCTTATTTATGTATTTTATTGGAATATTGAAGACCATCTTGATGTCAAGTGTGAAGGATGAGGGAAAAAAGGGTGTTTATAACTGCATGCAGTGATAACTCATGTCTAGAAGAATATAAGTGATTAGGGACATAACCAATGCATGTTAGGGAATATTTTTAACCCAAATTTCATAGTGAAAACATATAATATATTCTTAGTTTGAAATGGAGTGCTCAAATAAGGCTAAATGATGAGGGCCATTTCCAAACAAGCAATTGAACAGTTTCATGCCTTGGAGGGACATTTATACAAACATACCTTGCATGGTATATCTAATAATACATTAATTTATATATTTAAATATTATTCTTATCTTGACACATGTTCTAGTGACTCTTTTACTTCATTCTCCTCTTTCCTCTCTCACATTTTATAAGTATTAGCCTTTTTGGCTCTTATAAAAAATTCAACACCGTGTATGGTGAAGCCTTGCTAGGTTGATGTTATACTTTGCATTTAAACAATAAATAAAATATAGTTTGAAATCATATATCATCTTTTCAAAGTGTGTGAATAGATGTATAGTGAATAGCTAAGTGGTATTCATATATCCTTGCTTTCTCTAAATCCTTCCATGTTTAATGCTAGTGATTCCACTTTAGCAGGTCATATGAAGTGTTTCTAAGTGTATGGGTCTATTTTAAAGTGTAAAAGTAGCCTTATCATCTAAAAATTATCTATTTTTCACTTACCTTGAATATTCTTCATGAATATCACCTCCATATTGAAATACTAATGTTAGAGCATTCTAAGATTTTGAAGCTAGTGTTGTAGGTCTTATTTTTTAGTGAAAGAAGTATGATAGTCTTTTATAAATCCTTATTATGTATCACCCCCTTATATTATGTTTATTTTATACATAATTATTTCCATTTACACACAAACAAATATTTAGTGTAGGTGATAAACACTTCAAGGTAAATTCAGGGAGCAAACCCTTAAACTTGAAGTCTACTTCTACTATAGGTAAAACTACATACCTAGAAGTATTCCCATGTTCCCCAAATATGGATGAGGTTTGAATAAAATCCTCAAGGTTGAAACACTTTTTGAAAACAATTATATCATGCTCAATGAAACCAAGGTGCAAGAGACTAGAAATATTATTGATGTGTCTTTTCTCTAATCAACTTTTAAAAGTAAGCAAGGTAGCACCAATCGTGACTCTGGATGAAATATTCTAGTTGTAAGCAACCCAAGTATATTTTTTTAATGGTTTTAATTATTTCTTTTATCTCATTTGACCTATGAGGTTGATATGAATATATTTGATGAATATACCTACTATGAACCTCCTTATCAACCTTTCTATGAATCATATTATACCTCTCAATAGTCCTATTTAAATGGCTACCAATCCTATGAGCCATGGCAGCCCCATGGTAATCCTTTTCCTTCTCCATATTTACATCATATTTTTGGATAGCCTTATAAGGAAGGATACCATGAAACCTATCAATAAGTGACTTCCTATCAATCCTAATATAACTCTTACCAATCATACGATGATTCCTATCAACCTCAAAAGGAGTCTTATCAGTCTTGTAATGAAGAATCAGATAACCCCATTGATTTTATATAAAGATACTAAAATACAAGATATGAACCCAAAACACTAAAAATGGAAGCCCTTAATAATCCCCAATATCACATTCCTCCTCCTCAATAAACCCCATGTGATATCAAATATTTTTTGGCACTCATACTAGAGCTACTAGATAATGATGAATTTGATGTACTCCCTAACTATGAGATGGAATAGTTAAGAGGTGTTACTCAAAGTTATATGAAGTTGTTGGATATAGTTGAAGTGGAAGAGGAAACTCAATGGGAAATCAAAAAGTATATGAAATTCGTAAAGAAGTTTTCTGAATTCTCAATAAATAGGCTGAAGATGTGGGAAGGAAAAGAAATTGAAAGTGAACATGATATTATTGAAGAGCCTCAGGGAGGATATGGGCAAGGTGAAACATTTGTTGAATTAGGTGTTTTTTGTTTTAACCTATCCAAATTTTCACTTCCCTATGAGCTTACTCAAGAAATCATCTTTCCTAAATATATTCACAAGCCCTATACCACATCTCATTTCACATATCCAAATAATGATCCTATCCATCAATCCCCCACCTCATCTGATCTTAAAAAATAGCCCATCTTTTGGGAAGAAAATGAAGAATAAAGAGCCCAAGTTATAACTAATCAAGAGGATGTCATGAGTAATTATAAAGAGTAAATTACCATAGGGACTCCCATTGGTGAACACAAGTGCAATTCAACCTTATTGAATGAGGATAAATACATTGAATATCCTATTATAAATATCCATGTAGAATTTGGTCAAGGTATAAAATGAAAAGTATTTGACAAAGACCCCATACCTATTGTACATGATGGAATAACCCTTAAACATGAGATTTATGAAGGGGAATATCTTGGAAGAAGTTTCATGACATAAATTAGGAGTTTGAGCAGCTAAATGATTTGATTTATTCTATAAATAAGTTTTAACATGAGGATAAGGTGATTGATGAACATATTAAGCATGAAAGAGAATGTCCAAGTGAGTAAGAACATTAATATTAGCCTCAAATCATTGTCATGAAGTTTGAAGTCATGGAAGAATCAAATAAGACCCATGTAGAATTTGTTGTCCTTCAAGATCACTCAATACCTTAGCTTGATTTTGGAACACCCTTAGATGCATTGGAGCATAAAGAAGACCAGCTTGATGATCTTATACATCAAGAAGAGAAAGTTGAAGAAGTTACAGTTCTTAAAGACAAGGAGAATAATGATGATTATCAGTAGCAAATGAAACTTTTCCAAGAACTTGAAGAAATTCTTAAATTTTAAATACAAGTAAATGAGAAAGTGGAGAAATATTTTTCCATGGATGACAATGACCAAGATTGGATAGACTATGTAAAGCTCCTTGATGATCTTGAAGAACTTGTAGTTGAAAAGAAAGTCAACCTTATTAAGAGAACCATGGATAATAAGAAGGTATATATTGTTAAACCACCATTGAAGGTTGTATTTGAGGATTCCTATGAGAAATTTGAGTCTATTGAGATTGAATAAGAGTTCATTTCCATATTTGATCTAGTTTTAGCTGCATTATTTTTGTTAAACATCATGCTAATGAGGTTGGCAAACACCATGAGAAGATGGAGACATCAATGCCAAGGGTCAAAAATAAGCATGCATCTCTCAATAATTCATCCCATGAAGCAATAAAAGTTTCAAACTTACCTTTTGATCCAAGAGGAAGTGTTTATTTTAGGTTAATTTGGGTTTGAGTTAGTTTGTTTAGTTTGTGTGTGTGTTTCATAAGTGTTCATGAAGCACAAGTGTGTGTTTACTTAGTTTATTGTATTATGTGTTGTTTATTGTTACTTTTATTATGTTTTAGTCTATTTAAAATGAATATTTAGTTTCATAGCTATGCATATCTGACTCCATATCCCAATGGATAGTAAAAGGCTACTGATCTTGCACATAATAATCATACCACCGTTGGAAATCACTAATAATGTTTACTATTTTGACCACAATTCAAAATAAGTCAACCCCTAGGGTAAAAAAAACTTGTATAGTGGTCTATTATAGTCCCATAGGGTGTTTCATATTATTATTTGGGTTCATTTAATATGTCATTACCTTGATTACATCCATTTTAGCCCTTATTTCATTGTTAGTCACATAAGATCATATTTGAGTCATTAATGAATGTGGTACAATTTAAATTGATTTAAAAGTGTTATAAACTATCTTCTAGTGTCTAATATGTTAAAAAAATATCAATATTATCATTCTTAACTAAAAATTTTTAGGTTCCTAATTGAAATTAAGAAAACAAATGAAAATAAGGAGGTTTTAGTAGTTGTATGGCCTATAGAGGAGTGTGGCATGTGTGGAAAGATCTTGTAGTGAAATTTAATCTTCCCTAACTTCATTTACATGATTTATATACTTTTTAATCATAAAAAATGGATGAAAACCATTTTTCTTCTCCATCACTCCACTAGACATATAAAACTAGTCAACAAGTCTTCTGATGGTATGGCCAATAAGAGAGGTTTTAGGTCAAATGCTCTTGGTTTTGGATATAAAACTTGGTATAATTCACATTTATGGTAGGATTTCAAGGATTGGATACCTATTATTTATGAACTATCCTTTAGAAGTGGATTGTCTTGTTTTGCATGCTAATCACCACACCCTATAGGTTTTCTCCTTGGTTGAGATAGTCTATACAAACCACTTATTTAAATTTATTGTAAATGATAGGGACATATCTATATCATGTTTTCCATATTTTTTTTCATGCTTGGAGTTTATTTTATTAGCCAAACATCTCAATTTACAAGTTTATATCTCTATTACTAGTTATAGGTATGTTTTACCAATTGTAGAGATTCTTATCCTTGGAATGGTTTTAGAGGAAGGTTTTATGTTGTATTTCATGTCTCCCATGTATTTTTTCACCTCATTCCTTCCAAACTCATCCCCAAAGTAGATAATCAATGGAGTTGTAGTCAAGCATGATAACATAGTCAGTTCTCTACTTACAGTCAGCAAAGTCATGGTGTATGAAAGCTTGAATAGCATCCATGGAGAGGTAATGAGGAGTTATAAGGTGTTTATAATACTATTATAACATTAAAATTTAATATAATATTTCCAAATGGCATAAGACTAGCTGTGACAACTATTTATCCAACACACAGTCTTGTACCATTAATATGCATCTACAAGTACCTCACAAGAGAATAAACATGTTGGAGGAAGAAATTAACTTGTCTAAAGTCCTTATAGGTAGAGAGGATAATTTAAAGACATTAATTAGTATTATTATTAGTTTTTTAGTTTATATACTATCCACACTTCTCATATCTTACTCTCACTACCCTATGTCACACCTGTACATACACCTATAGGTCTCTATAAGAAGATTGAATATAGAGGTTGAAACTTATTTAGACCTTCCTTAAGGTATTTAAGTGTTAAATATGACATGAGAATCTGTTTTAATCATGGAGTGGTAAATATTATTGAAAAAATGCTCATAAGATTGATAAAATGACTTTAGGGACACATTACCTTAATCCCTTTGAAATAGATCCTTGATCATATTTGTGCCATCATGAAATGGGTGATATGAGGTATATACAAGTCCAAATGACTTCATATTATAACCCTAATATAGGGGTAACACCTTAATAAATTAAGAGAGGGTTTGGGAAAAAGAGAATGATGTTAGAAAGCCTCCATTCCATAGAAAATTTCACTACAAGTTTTCAATGCTTTCTATAGTAGCTTGAGCTTTCAAAGTGACCTCACAATACAAGGTGGTAGGATAAGATAATGTCATCATGATAAATGTCCTTATTAAATAAGTAACAATAAGAATAGATCAAGGAACAAGTGAAGGAGTTGAGATTCAAGGTTTTCATTCAAACTACCACCTACAATAGCCTTTTTTCCTTCAGGATGAACATCTATAGTTGACTATATAATGAAACATGTGAGATTTTGGTAGTCTAACTATTGATTTAAATCCAATGCATAGTATGGATGAGTAAAAAATAATATATCTTATATACCTTTATAATATTATAGATAATAATATACTAATACTAAATCATAAATGGTTACCTACAAGTGTACCTTTGCCTATAAAAGGTTACCTATAGTCAACTATAGGATGATAGTATATTAGCATATGGAATTTTGGTCTTATCATAGGTATACAAGAATAAAGTGAGTTAAAATAAGTTGGAAGTGATATTTAAGGATTTTAATAAATCCTTAAAAGAATTCATATAATCTAATTATACCATACACACCTATAAGTACCTCTTTGTAAACAAGAAAACCCAATCACAGTTGATTACCAACAAAGCTTGTTTAAGTGGAAGGTATACATTAAAGAATATAGTAGAGGTTTTTAGGATTAACATGTATGGATAATATTTAAAATAATAATTACCATCTAATTATTCTTAAAACAATGGAAAATAGGGCAAATTTTGGTTATCAATCACACTTACAGATTGTATGCAAAATCATGTACACAATCAATATTCCATAAGTTTGTTTTAGTTTTTGGAATTTTTGAGGAGGTTATAAGTTTTAAATAACCCTAAAAATTAGTATATAGTAAATTAATTACCAAATCTATAACCTCATAATTTTTTTACCTACACAAACAGGGGAGGTACCCATTATTCTATCTCAGACAAAGGCTATTGTAAGCAGTCAAGTCTACAGGCTTGAGAAGTGGGTGATAAGGGGAAGTGTCAAGGAGTCTTAGATAATTGAAAGGAAGGTATGTAAATTTTTATATAAAATTAACCAGCATGGTTGAAGCCTCAAAACTCTAAGAAGGTATGTAGAGAGAGATTTAGGTCTTGAGTGCAAACTAGACCTATTATTCATGAATTAGGCTTCAAGCCCTAGGGGTATCAATACTATTTATAACACCAAGTGAGAATTATAATGAATTAAAAAAAATAAATTAGAATCCATAAGGTGTGTTATATCCTTAAATTTACATGAAAGATCATTTAGAAGCCATTTCTTGGCTCAGAGCAACTCAGGATTGCACAAAATGTTGGAAACAACTCAAGAAGGCAACCTTGAAGGCTCATACCTATAAATATGTTTATCATGGGAACCTAAGGATTTGGATATGATTAATAGGTTATTAAACAAGGTTTATGTTAAATTTTTTCATAGGTTGAACCTCATAATTTAATGAACAATCCTTAGAGGTCAGAACTACTCTAAACCCTCCAAAACCCCTCATAATGACTTGATGGGAAAGATGAAGAAGGAAAGGTATTTAGGAGGGATATTTTGATTTGGAAATTACCTTATAATTTTTATTACTCCATATGGATCATTTTCATTGGATTGAGTTGTACCCTATTTGTATGGATAGGATGCAAAATTTCATTTCTTCACAGATTTGTGTGTTGTGTAGGTAAAAAGGGCTTCAAGAGATGAAAATAATTTTGAGAGATATATTAGGACCTAATATAACTTCCCATGTCCATTTATTTCATTATATAATTTAAAAATTATGTCTACTAACACCTTCCTCTCAACCAGTCCAAACTAACATAGTGAACAAAGAACGATCACCAAGTGAGAAGATGAAAAATCCAATTGGGAGGCCTTTTAAGGTCTACCTAATGAATATAAGGTCATGAAGACCTTTGAAAAGTGTCACATCACCTTATATATATATATATATATATATATAATTGGAAAATTGAAGACCATCTTGGTTTCAAGTGTAAACGATGAATGAAAGAAGGGTGATTATGACTACAGGTAGTGATAACTCATGTCTAGCAGAATATCAGTGATTAAAGACACAAATAGTGCATTTTCAGGATTATTTATAACCCCCCTTCATATTTAAATAATATTATATATTCCTATTATTCAATGGAGCAATCAAATAATGCCAAATGATGAGGGTAGTTTCCAAATAAGCAGTTAAAGAGTATTATGCGAGAATTAAAGAGTTTCATGCCTTAGAGTGACATTTATCCAAGGAGATCTTGCATAATTTGTCTCATACTTCATTCCTATATATATTTAACTCTTCCTCTCAATTTGAGACATGTTATAGTGACTATTGCACTTCTTTCTCCTCTCTCCTCTCTCCTCTCTCCTCTCTCACATTTTATAAGTACTAGCCTTTTTGGTTCCTGTAAAAAATTCCACATTATGTATGGAAAATCCCTATTGGTTTGATGTTGTAATTTTCCTTTTAAAAATAACTAAAATCTGGTTTTATTTCATATATCATCTTGTCAAAGTGTGTGAAGATATGTATAGTGAATAGCTAAGTGATATTCATCTATCCTTACTTTCTCTCAATCCTTCTATGTTTGATGCAAGTTATTCCATTCTAGTAGGTTATATGAAGTGTTTCCAAGTGTATGGGTCTATTTTAAAGTGTAAAATTATCTTTAATGTCTACAAATGATATATGGTTTACTTATTGTATATAGTCCTCATGCATATCACCTCCATATTGAAATACTAATGTTAGAGCATTATAGGATTGTGAATTTAATGTTGTAGGTCTTGTTTCTTAGTAAAATAAGTATGATGGTCTTATGGAAATATTTATAGTGTATCACCCCCTTAGAGTATCTTTATTTCATGCATACTTATATCTCTTTTCCCACAAATAACTAATTAGTCTAGGTGATAAGCACTTTAGTCTATATTAAGGGAGATATCCCTTAAACCTAGAGGTCGACTTCTACTATAGGTAAACCCACATACATATAAGTATTCCCATGTTTCCCAAATCCAAAGGAGGCTTAAAAAACATCCTCTATGGTGAAATATTTTATAACAATAGTCACTACAAAAAAATGTAAGGGTTCAAAAATAGGTCTTCCACCTATCAACATATAGCTAGTTCCTCATAAACCTAAAATTGTGATTAAATCCAATAGATATGACCTTATTGATCAATTGATCAACATAGATGGTAATATATCAATATTCAAACTTATAAATCAATCTACTATATATAAAGATATCCTATATGAAGCATTGTGTCATAATCATGTTCTAAGTGATATTGAAGTATCTTACTTTATAGATATTATGCAAGATATCAAAAAAAAATTCAAAACTAATCACTTTTTATCCAATAGATTTACCATCAAAGGATATTAGTGAGAAAGATTTTCATTTATTTAAAAAATTGATGATGCATAACAACGGAAACAAAAAAATCCTTGTTGATAATGGATCAAGCCTAAATATCTATAGCATGGATTTCTTAACCACCATGGGTATTAGTATCAATATTCTTTAAAAAATAGGTATGAATATCGAAGGGTTTGATCATTTACACATCACTCTAGTTGGACAAATCACATTGGATGAGATATTGGGGCTAAAAATGATCCCAACTATTAGAATATTTAATGTCTAAGTCATGCCTTTCGTAGACCCTTAGCAATGTAAGTTAATTAAATAATAATATTTTTTTATTTATTAACATGGGTTGAAAACCTTGTGTAAATAAATAATAAAATATATTTATTTATTATCTTTGATCTCAAGTAGAGGTTGGATCTATTGGTTACTATAGTCTACCTCCACAACCCATTCCATGAAGGATTTTTACCTTTGGTAAATATACATACACATATCATTGTGTGATAAAATAATATCAAGAAATTTTAATATTTTTATGTGGTAAATATCATTGTGAAGAGGTAATATTAAGACCAATTAGGAGAACTAAGAAGTTAAAAGGAATTGTATTGGGTATAGAAAAATTATCATTTATATGAATAAATCAAATGTAGGTTTTTAACCTCTATTGGAGTTTTTCCCACCTATATTTATGTTCATTGATCTTTGTTTTAATTTCCTTCATTAACATTTTTTTATTTATTAACATGGGTTGAAAACCTTGTGTAAATAAATAATAAAATATATTTATTTATTATTGTTGATCTCAGGGAGAGGTTGGATCTGTTGGTTACTATAGTCTACCTCCACAACCCATTACAAGAAGGATTTTTACCTTTGGTAAATATAAATTCACATATCATTGTGTGCTAAAGTAATATCATGACCTTTTAATATTTTTCTATGGTAAATATCATTGTGAAGAGGTAATATTAAGATTGATTAGGATAACTGAGAAGTTAAAAGGAATTCATTGGGTATAGAAAAATTATCATTTATATGAATAAATCAAATGTAGGTTTTTAACCTCTATTGGAGTTTTTCCCACCTATATTTATGTTCATTGATCTTTGTTTTAATTTCCTTCATTA